>PVIJ01007727.1:0-80141 GCA_004024925.1 Scalopus aquaticus
TGGGGGGGTGGGGGGGGCGGGGGGAGGGGAGGATAAGGGCACAAAATGGAAGAGAGGAGAATACAGGGGACCATGGAGAGGGATCACGGGTGAATTGGTGGTGGGCTGCCCAAGGGGAATACAAAATGTAAAAGACATAAATAACAATAAAAAAATAAAAATAAATAAAAAAATTAAAAAAAAAAAGGATTTAATATCCATCCAAACCCCTTAGCACTGTATTTTTATTCTTATTTTGTCTTTTTTCCCCCCTTTGTCTTTTTCCCCTTAATAAGACCAAGAAGCTTTGTTCTTCTCTTCTTGGCAATATTTGCAAAGATGAGAGGACAGCTGTGAAAATCAACAATAAGGATGAGTGTCAGAAAGGAAAAGCAAACTCAAGTGGCTGTTTGCAGGGCAGGAAATGGATCAGCTACCAGGGCCTTGTAATCTAGAAGTCCAGGTTGAAACCAGCAAACCAGGCACACTCATCCTTCATCGAGGTTGAAGGAAGTGACTTCTTGGGTCATGACCAGTCAAGTGGAGATTGCTTTTCAATGGTGACCATGTGGATTTCATCAGTGAGTGATGAGAGCAGTAGAGAAGGATGTGAAGGGCATATGAATACCAGCAGTGGCCTTTGGAGTTTGAGTGCAAGACAACAGGCTACAATGTGAAGAATGACAGTGACAGACAAAGTAGCTAATAGCTCTGGGCACAATCCTAGACACAACTATGTCTTCACCATCTTCTGCACCTTTCTCTTGCTTGTACAGAGGTTAAAGATAGTTCTCATACTTAAAAACTATTTGTCACCGACCCTCACTTTTATACAATCTTAATGACCTTGCTTTTTAACTTAATGCACAGTGGTATAATTTTATTTTTTATCATGTAGCCACTGGATTAGAAAAAGCTTACTTTGTTTTTTCATTATTTTGGGGAAAAGGGACTTGTGTGTTAAGTGGGTTCCTGTTCCCCAGAATCACGTGGCTAACAGTGTAAGTCTGAACTGTAGTTAGCTGTGCATTTGTGATTGTGTCACTCTGCTCTGTCTCTAGATTCTCTGAATCCCATCACTGGGTTAGTTTTGTTGTTTTTACTGCTTTTATTTTAAAAGAACTTTTCTTGAGTTCTAATGTCTTTTTGTTGTCTTTACAGTTTAACAACAGCTTAGTGTCTTTGCTAGTTTTAGGATATATTTAGTCCCCCCAGCACTTAGTAGAAATTGTTCTGCTGTTTTTTAATAGTTGCTGTGATGATAGGATATGGATTGTTTGTTTCTTGCATTGGAGTATCCTGTCTTTCTCCTTTACACTCAATTTCTTAGCCAAACTCTTTTTATATTTGCAGTTATTTTCTCTTACATCTCATTACTTTCTATATGCAAATGAAAGATGTTCTTTCATTTCAGGAAACTTAAAAAAATGTATCTTCAAATCCATGTATTTATTCCTATTTTGTGATTTTGTGAGACAGTAATTTTTCCCACATTGCATTGTTTTCATCTGTTATGTTCTCCCTAAGAACTTTTAACTGCCTTCAATGTCTAAGCAAAGAGTAGAAAAGCATATATGGAAGTTAAAGGATCATTATTTGCAAACTTCAAAATTCAGCATTAGATATATTCAGAAAAGTAAAGTGAAAAAAATTTTCCTGAGACTTGGGACAAAAGATGCAAAACTATTAGAAAAGAGGTAAGTAGACTAAAGAATGAAATGCAGAAATCACAACCAAATAAAAGAAGTTCTGAAAGTAAGAACAGAGAAAATGGAAATTAGGGAATAATTAAAGAAATAATAGAGGAATATTTCCATGAGCTAAAGTAAAAAAATGTTCAGACTGAAAGGAATTGCTGAGGCCAAGAAAGAAAGATGAGGGAAGAAGTGTAGGGAAAATCCTAACAGCTTCTAGAGAAAACAAATAAGATATCTATAAAAGAAGAATCAAATTGGACTTCTTAAAGGAAAATCAAATGAGGCATCTTGCCAAAATCACTAAAAACTAGAATTAAATTCAGAAAGGCCTCTAATGTCCTAAGGGAGAATTATTGTTTAATTATAAATCTGCCAGTTAAATGTAAGTACGCAAGGCAGATATTTTCTGCTTACAAGCACTCAAGAACTTTACTTCCCTTGCATTCTCCCTGAAAAAAGAACAGCAAATTTTATAAGAGCATATTCAGAAAAAAAATACAGAAGGAAATCAAGAAAATATATCCATGCATTCTGAGAAAATGTGAAATAAATCCAGGAGTGTAATGAGCAGAAATCCTTATAGGAGAGCTGGCAGCAAACCCTCAAAACATACTAATGCACGCAACACAAATGTGATTCATAAGCTCCAAGATAGGAGGAACATTGTGTAGAAGGTAAGTGATTCTTTTATCAAGAAAACTTAAATGCAATCAGATTACTAGACAAAACAAAAAGCTGTGAAAGAAAGTGACAGTTACAAATATGATATAAATATACCCAGTGAACAGTGAAGCAGAGATTGATATCCAAAAGGCTGATTAGTGATGTTCTTGAATCAGCACCCATGAAAGGGACAGAGGCAGGAGTGGTAAGAAAGGAAAGTTGAGCTGCCATGCAATTAACAGAGGACTGGCTCACCCAGTGGAGACCTCGCAGGTCTCCATGGCCCATTGTATTGACAGGAAGAGTAGAGGACAGGACAGGGTGGGACATATCCCGCATTGGCCAGTTTTGGGACACAGGCTTCCCAGGAAGGGGTATGACATGGGCCAAGGTGACTTTCCCCAGCTGAGACAATTGTGAAAAGGGCTGATTGTCAACAGCTTCCCAAAAGGCGTGGATAACAAGTCCTTTAGTCCTGAGAGGCAAGGGGGTGCATCACAGTTTCTATGGTGAAGATCAAGTAGGTAAGCAGGGTAATCTCCATCATATGGGGCTTATGGACATTTAAGACGTAAAGAGACTTGTCGAACAATTTTAAAGAAGTTACATTTTGGGAATATCGAGTGCACCACACCCCATTCTTTCAGTAGTCTGTCCAACATGGCTCAAGAAAGGAGAGCTGTGAGGAAGCTGGTGAGCATATACTGCTGCTCTGGAGGCCACACTGGTGTCCTGGGTAGGTGCCTTGAAGACTCCATTTCTCCCACTTCCACACCCTGACTCACTTCCTAATGGCAGGAGTGTCTAGAAGAGTCTTATAACGCTTAGCGGTTGAATCTGGAGCCAGCAACTGGAGGAGCAAAGAAAGGAAGCACATGAACCTTCAATGCTTTCTTTCTCTTTTTACTTTAATGTGGAATAAACAGCTTTTGTGTTTTTTTCCCTCAACTTTTTATTGCTACAAAATATATACCACTTAAAATTTACCACCATAATCATTTTTCAGTGTGCTGCTCAGTGGCATAAACTACATTCACATTGTTGTGCAACTGTCACTATAATCCAGGGAAAGCCCTATCCCTGTGGACCCAACTTCCCCATTTGAACTATATTTTGATTTATAAGAAACATATTTGGTCAATTGTAGGACTAAAATATATCTGTCACATATATGTGGTTTTCATCCGCGGCGGTTTCTGGCTCACAGCTCCCAAAGCCCTGGGAATTTCCTGAGCAGTTAAAGCAACGGGAGCATCTTTCATTATATTTGGTCTCCTGTTCCCAGTTCCTGAAAATACTTCAGAATCATAGAGGTAAAATGGACAGCTCATTACTTATAACAAACCCCTCTGCACCACAACTGGGCTTACATTGGTGAGGTGGCTTTTGGAAAGCACCTGGGAATGGGGGCTAGCTGATGCATGTTGGTTGCTGAGGGGACCAAACGTGAATAGAGGTTTGTAACTTTCAGCCCCACCTCCTGATTTCTGGGGAGGGAAGAGGGTCTAGAAGTTGAATAAATTACTAATGACTGGAGATTTATCAAGCATGCCTATGCAGTAAAGGTCCTATAAAATCCCAAAAGGAGGAAGTTAAGAGAGGTTCCAGGCTGGGGAACCAAATGTTTTCCAAGTGCCACCAGCTGGACTCCAAACTGCATAAGGACAGAAACTCCTTTGTTCAAAACCTTGCCCTGTGTAGGTCTTCATGGGGATATTGGCTTATATCCCTTGAGATTATTTGGTAACCTAGTGAGTAAGTGGTTCTCTTGAGTTCAGTGAGCCACTCTAACAAGTTAATGAACCCAAGGTGGGAGCCACGGTGTGATGTGTAGCCAGTCAGTCAGGGATACAGGTAGCAACCTGCACTTGCAACTGGCAAGTTCAGGAGAGGTGTTATGAGAACTGATTCCCATGATCAGACAGAAGCATAGATGTCATCCTGGGTTTGAGGTTGTCATTTGAAGTGAAGGGCAGTTTTGGGGTACTGAGTCATTAACCCATGGAATCTAATGTTATCTGTGATTCGAATTGAGTCAAATTGAATTGGGTTTGATAGTCAGTTGATGTCCAAGAGTTGGTGGTGGCATAGAAAAACCCTTTCCCCTTCTAAACACACACAGATACTGGGAGCAGAATCCATTCAGACAGTGATGCTGTCAGGGCACAATGGAAGTGCCCCTCTGTGTTCTAAGCTGAAAAATAATCAAACAAGCATCATATTGGTAAGAGAAAAAGTGAAAAAAAAGCTTTTAATAGCATTTGCCTCCTATATACATGGGAGAGACATGGCATGACTGAGTTACTTCCCACTTGGCTTCAGACACCATCCAAAATTACTTAAAGCAGACAAGGAGGTTGGAAGCAGAAAGGGGAAGTTCGGTTAAGGAGTTTACTAAGGAAGGTACACTAAGCAAAAGGTATGCAGATTAAGTTCTACCTTCTCCACTGAAGAGATAAGGAGATTAGGTTTTTCCCAATACATGCCCTTATAGAAGTTTATATGTAAATATCTTTTTCAAAAGCAACCTCTACCCAGCCTTCAGAGCTCTTCCCATGAATCAACCTTTTGCCAAAAAGACATATGGTGGGGGGGGTGTGTAGCAAATTTTTACTCCCCTATACTCCTTTGAAGATCCTTCAGGTGCTGTAACTACAGCAATATTGTTTTGAGTGATACAGGTGACAAGTTCTTTTTTTTTTTTAAGATTTATTTATTTATGCATACAAGCTGGGGTATAGGACAGAGGCATGGAATGGTGAGAGGGTTCACCAGAGACAGAGTAGGGAGCAGAACAGGCAGATCGAGGAAATACACTGCTGAGGGGAGCAGCAGGAGAGGCAGGAGAGGTCTGCTGCGCCATGTGGGACTCTCCCTGCCAGTGTCGAACTTGCGTCGCCACTGCCGACAGCTCCACAGTGCAGCGCTTAACTTCTGCGCCACCAGGGAGGCCCCACAGGTGACAAGTTCTTAAGGAGGGAATTAGAATACACAACTTGGGAATCTGTGGCATATATATCTCATTTTAGAAAGCTTTGAAAATGAAAAGGAAGCTTTGCATTGATCAGTTGGGCCTGTGATGCTTACAGAAATAACTTGCAGGAAAGGAGGTAGGAACTGAACATCCATTTTCCCTGCATTACACAAAACACTCCTCTATTTCACACTTGAAAAACAGCAGAGCCAGAAACCAGAGGCTCCTACATGTTTTATGGACTCCCCCTCTCTCTTGAAATTGGCATTATAAAGAGAATTTTCTGGGTCCCTAATGCCTCCTTCTCCACCGCCACAATTCCCCAGCACCTCAGCACGACATCCGCAAAGCCCAATGTCATATGTCATGTTCCTAATGCTTCCTGTGATCAGCTTCAGCTGGATCTCTATGCTCCCCTGTGACTGTCAGTCCTCACCTCTGTGAGGACCCCTCCCCCACACCCCTGCCCTTTTTGTCCTGTCCTGGGTTCCCTTCAAGGAGAGTTTTGATCACTCCAAGGCCCCTGATTTCCACCCCTCCCCACCTCTACCCTCACTCCCTGAGCCAGGCTGAGTCATGGATTTTGTTTTTCATGAAGTGTGGTTACTCTCAGTATGCTTTTCAATCACATTTCTGTCATTTCAAAGCACCTTTGTTCAGGATATGTGGATTGGTTTATGTAGGCTTGTTTGTGGTCAAAAAGGTGTGTTTTTTGTATATACTTAGCTCTAAGGTTAATGCCACAAAGAAACTGAAGACTAGGTGGAGATTTTATTTTTCCTGCTGCATTAAAAATGAAATCAAAATGATTGAGCTGCTGCTTAGATCAGGTAGGAAAACCTGAGTGTGGATATCCCTGGCAGGAAGGAGGCCTTGAGAACTGCCCTACATCTGCCAAGTGGTTGCCCAGAGGGGGTCAATGGTGCTCACAGTGACAGATGGTCCACTCCGTGCTGGACACACCGCCGTTGATCTCCACATAAACTCTGCATGTCCTACCTTCTTTAAGCTACTGAAAATGAAAAATGGCCCAAGGAATTAAGAAAGAGTTAGAAGCTGGTGGGCCTGGGAATCAAACGTAATCCCTCTGGTTTCTCTCACTGCCCTCCCAGAACCAGCTGAAGGTCTAGCTCAGACGAGTGCCTCCTACCTATGATCTGAGGTCAGGTGGTCTCCTCTGTAAGACCATTTCTAGAATTAGCAAACCTCTATAGTGAAGAGCCACTTACCTTTGGGAGCCTCAGTTTCCCCATTGTGTAATGAGACGGTAGTACCTGTTGCAAAAGGTTGCTGAAAGCCTCGAGGTGACAGTATGTATGTGCCTGGTTAAGTCTCTCTGGTTCAATCCCACAGGTTCAACCTAAGTGGAATCAGAACCTGCTGACCATGGGTTTCCCCCTGTGCCAGTGCCCAGAGTTGCCCACTACGCCTGAAGCCCTTTATGGCTCTGAGCTGTCCAGAGTTGGCACTTAAAACCAAATGCCTTTGCTGTCATTCCATGGAGCAGTTATCTTTTTCCATGGGCAGGCCATAAAATGTCTCCTTTTCTTCTCTTTCTGTAGACCCTAGGGGATTCTCATTTAGATGGAAAATATGGGAAAGAGTATAACCTACATGCTAGATCCGCCTAATATGAAATTAAGGAGCTTGAACTCAGCTGGCTCTGGGCCCATGGCTCTTTTTAGATGATTTTGAAAAAATGTGTTAGGTTCAGCAAAAACTTTTCCCTTCCTCTTAATTTGTAAACCCCTTTGTATGTCAAGGGAAATGCAAGCCTTATGTCTCCAACCCGTTTACCCTTAAGTCACTAAAGCTGTTCTGCAAGAGTGATTGAATGTTCTGATGGTTCCTTTCTCAGGACAGGAAGTTGCATTGACCTTGCAGTGAGTGAGCTCTGATTTCCCAAGGTCTGAGAATGAGCCAGAGCCCCAAATCCAGCAGAGTTGCAACAGACACAGGAGTGCCTTTGTTGGCTAATACTTACATTTTGGTTCTTTTCGATTCCATGTCCCTTTGAAGAAACAGTTCAGTTAAGAGTCATTGATTTGTTTTTCCAAAGAGCCATCTTCAAAGCCAAATTACCAGCATAATTCAACTGAGGTACACAGACGTTTTTGCAGTGAACTGAAATTGGGCAAATCCCCCTGGATTCCTGTTTGTTTGTGGGTTTAGAATTGAATTACAAGTCAGAGTAAGCCTAGGCAATGGTTTTGACTTTTCTGTAACCTCCAGAGATGATTTTTTAACCTAGTTTGAAGCAATCATATTCATGAGTGGAGCTTACCCAGAAAAGGGACTAGTGTTCTAGGAGTGGATGTGAACCCCACATACATAGTGGCGGGCTTAGTGACAGTGGCTGAAAATTGTTGGTTTGAACCTATGGTTTTCCATATCATTGACTTCAGGCTTGCTTCTGGGTTCATTCCCACATGAGAGCTGCCTCTTTCTTCTGGTCTTCCTGTGAGGATGAACCAACTGTTCTGAAGCTCCAGAAGGCTTCAGAGGGCCCCTACCTATATCGTTCCTTGCTGCATCCAGCACAGAACCTGGAGAAACTTAGTGCTCACTGATTCACTTATATATTTGTCAGAAGGAAGAATGAATGAATTCCCAATGCCCCTTCACTTTCATTTCCTTTTTTTAAAAGATTTATTTATTTATGCATATAAGAACTGGGGTGTAGGCCAAAGGTGTGGGGGGGGGCGGTGAGAGGATTCACCAGAGATAGAGTGGGGAGCAGAACAGACAGATTAACTGAAACATACTGCTGAAGGGAGCAGTGGGTGAGGCAGGAGATGTCTGCTGTGCCATGTGGGATGGTCCCTGGCTGGGTATCGAACTTGTCCTGCAGTGGTTCTGGATAGCTTCATAGTGCTGAGACTTAACATGTTGTGCCACCAAGGAAGCCCCTCACTTTCATTTCTTATAGACAAGGTCTCACGTAAGTCAGTCTTCTTATTCTTCAGTGCTTCCATTCCAATGTGGTCCACAAATTGGCCTGTCTCACCTTCAGATTGCTATGAATCGTGCCACTTGTAAATCAGCTAAGGAACTTGGTATAGGAACTCTTCTGTTTGAAATTCTCAAAAGCTTATCTGATGGTTACTTCGAGGTTGCCCTTGAAACTTAGGTGGAGAAAATTACTTTACTGGTTGTACTCGGAGGGGTCAGCTGAGACAGAAATCTCCTAGATCTGTAAGTCATCCTGCCAAACTGAGAGGGGGAGACAATGATGGGACTAGAGGAGGGCACAAAACTGGTTTAATGGGAAAAATGTGTCCAGATGGATGGAATAGTAGACATAGGCAGCATAAAACAGGAAACAAGGGACCATAATGGCCCCCAGAGACATTAGGGAGTCTAGCTTATGTGTGGCTACCCAAAGGGGGTCAGGTCTGGATGACATGCAGACTTTCAGACAGGCTGACAGGAAGGTGGTAAGGAGGCCCTAGATCCCCCTTAATATTCAGACTGAGGAGCTCTTATTGAGGAAAAATGAACTCTGGTTCAAGGGGAGTTGGGAACATGTCGAACATGAATTCTTAGGAATAAGGCAGAAATTCAGATACCGGACGTAGAAGCCTTGGTCAGATTTGGACCAGCACAGGGTTTGACCCTGAACTCAGCCCTGACTGAAGGGTTGGGACTGTCTGAATACCCTTTTTGAAATCACGACTAGGTTGTAAGAGAAAGGCAGAAGCATGTCCTTCCTGCACCTTGCTTCTCTTCTCACTTGGGTATGACTATTACCTACCATGCTTAACCATTTGGAAATAAAGTCAGAGCCAAGGACTGTTGCTCCCCCTCGCACATGTCCTGTGCAGGCAGAGCATACTCTCTAGCAGATGCATGAATTGTCTTTTTCTGTTTCTGCAGATTGTGGGTAATGGTGTGGTCACCAGGACATGGTTAGGTCTGATCATGAACTTCTACTGCTATGACAAGCTTTGCTTGGGCCGTGGCTAGCACACTTGACTCTGTGACCTCTTTGAACTTCTCAAGTTTAGGACTCAAGAGATTGAAATATGTGCATATATCACTAAGCAGATGAGAAAGTGAGTGACTGGTCAAAGGCCAGGTGCTCTGTGACCTTGTTCATCTCCATTGATTCAGAGCGTGTCCACCTGTTCCTGTGAAACCCCTGTAGGCTGGGTCCCCACCAGTCTTTTCCATTTGAACTTCCCCAGAATCCAAACACTCAGTTCCCACATCACAGTTGTCCCAGGTACTTTTGCCCCATGCATGCAGATAGATCCAATCTGCTGTGGCTGTGGTTACTACACACTGGCCTTCTCCTGCCCAGTGTTGGGTACCCTGGCTACCTTTGCTGATGGGCCCTCTGTGCTCAGCCCTGGATCCCCCACTGTTAATGCCCCTACATTGTCTGGAGGTGGCCCCATCCCTTCCCAAGGGGCTCCATACAATTGGGATAAACCCACAGGAAAGAGGTCCCTCGCCATCTAACATGGTGAAAGCCTCGGGTGGACTCTACAAAGGATTAAATGTGCCCAGAGAAACTTTCCAGACAGCCAAGGAGTTCTTTGAGCAGGCAAAAACCCCGGTATATACATCATATTCTGAGCCTCAAACAATAAAATTGAAAATAACAGAAAAGTCAAGGCCTCAAAGTACCTAACCACATGGAATCTAAAAATAGCCTCCTAAATATCAACCAGGCAGGGAGGAAATTCAAACAAAGTAAGAGCATTTAAGAAAATAATTAAAATGTAGATACTCTAACAAAGTGTATGGACTCAGGCCAAACCATTCTCAGAGGGAAAGTAATTTCTTTAAATGGCAATTTTAATGAAAATGTGAAAGGCGCTTTAATGACCCCAAAAGCTAACAAAGAAACAAAGGCACTGGTTCATGGAACAAGGGAGGAAGAACGAAATGCAAACCAAACGTAGAAATGAACTAGAATGAGAGATGATCACAAACAATAACTGATATGGATTAATTCCTTGAAAATATGTTTAGGAAATTAACAAGCGATTGGAAATATTTCTAACAGGAGAGAGAGAGAGAGAGCGCGCTGGGGGGAAGGCGGGAAGGGGGTGGGGTGGGCGAGAGAGAGAGAGAGAGAGAGAGAGAGAGAGAGAGAGAGAGAGAGAGAGAGAGAGAGAGAGAGAGAGGCTGACATTCAGAAGAATGTAAGGGTTGGAGCCATGGCAAGCCATGGAGAAAATCAACAGAATAACGGGCTTCAGTGTCAAACTGCAGATCCCAATCTCACTGCTCCATTTGCCTTCTGCAAGTTATATTACTTATTTTGTGCTAATTTCCTCCTGTAAAATGTGGAGGAAGATGACAGCCCACTCTTAGAACTTTTGCAACGTTTGAGTGAGTCCATCCATGTTACTGAAAGGGATATGGCGGCAGCCCAGCCAGCGAGAGAAGCAGCCCTCAGTCGTCCAAGTGACACTAATAGGGAGAGCTCACTGCAGTCCACAGATCTGGACTGTTCTTTATCACCATTTTACAGAGAAAGAAAGCAGGGCTAAGAAAAATTGTCAAAGGTCATTCAACTTTCTGAGGAAGATTCTCCAACCATGACAGGTCTGTAGAGCTGCCACGTGTTTGAAGGAGCTGGGAGCACTTTCCTGAAGGAGGCTCAAGAGGGCAAGACTCATGCATCCTGGGAATAGCTGGCACTGGGCCCTTGGGTTAAAGCCAATAGGAGATACATAGTGATAGTTGATTTTATCTGTCAACTTGATCCAGGTAACTGTAAAGCACTATTTCTGGGTGAGTGTGTGAGGACACCTCTGGACAATACCAGAGTTTGAAGCAGTGGAGTTAGTAAAAAGAACCTTCCCCCACCCCCAACCCTGTTCCCAGTGCAGGCAGGACCTTCCACTCTGTGGAGGGCCTGAATAGAACAGAAGGTGGGGAAGGGAGAATTTGACTCTGTGCTCAAGTTGAGATCTCCGCCTTCTCCTGCCCTTGAACATTTGCGCTCCCGGTTCTCAGACCTTCAGTTTGAAGCAGTTTAGACGCCACCAGCATTCTTGGGCCTCCAGCTTGCTGATGACAGACTATGGGACTTGCTGACCTCCATGTCACGTGGGCCACCTCCCTTGATGAATCTCTATGTATCCCTAGTGTCCTACTGGTTCTGTTTCTCTGTCACAGGGTTCAGTGTGATTGTGGTGGATTAAGCATTTGTCTGTTTAACCACCACTGTCTATTTCTAGAATAATGCCTCCTTTCCCTCTCTAAGTTAGGGGGTGTAGGGAAATGGTCTTTCCTGACTTTTTTGCTTCTAAAAATCTTAGACAGTTTATGGAGAAAACATCATGTGCCTCTGAGAGAAATTGTCACTATTCAGGATTTCTGGAGGCTGAAAAAGCTCTTGGGAGGAGAGGACGATTGGAGGAGGACTCAGAGGGACCAGGGTACATGCTGATACTTGTGATGCCTATTTCGCGGGCAGAATCTGGTGGAGCACAAAGGAGGGAACGAGGCACCAGGGAATAACTGAGTGCTTGGTGGCTCTACTGAGAGCCTCACACACTTCTTGTGCCTCAGTGTGCCCCTCAGAAACAGGCAGAATCCTGGGACCCCAGTGATGGTACAGGTTGGCTAACTCCAGCTTGAGATGGGTGGGGACCCCAACAACAGGAACTAGGGGGCCTTGATGGAGACCCCTGTGGACCCAAGATCAGGAGCAGAAGAAGCTGATCCCATGTTGGCTGACATCCAAGTAGACAGAAGTCCTAGGGCTCAGGCGCTGCCTCAACCTAAACTCCTCCATGACATAATCTCACCTCCTGGGAGAAAAGAAGACCCTAACTAACCAAATTTACTTTTTCAATACCCTTAATAGGATGAGACTTTTATTTTTTAAAACTTTTTAAAGATTTATTTATTTTTGCATACAAGCTGAGGTGCAGGCCAGAGGTGTGGGGAAGTGAGAGGGTTCACCAGCGACAGAGTGGGGAGCAGAACAGGCAGATCAGTAATACACTGCTGAGGGGAGCAGTGGGCGAGGCAGGAGAGGTCTGCTGTACCATGCGGGAATCTCCCTGGCTGGGCATCGAACTTGCACCGCAGCCGCAGACAGCTCCACAGGGCTGCACTCAACCCGTTGTGCCACCAGGGAGGCCCAGGATGAGACTTTTAAATAGAAGTAAATAGAATTGGGTTTATAGGCTGAGTCTGTGTTAGGGAACTTTCCCCCCTACTCATTAGAGTTACTTGATATAGGTGGTTTCCTGTCACTGGAAAGTTCCAGCAGGAACTGGGGAAGTTTTTGTGGGTGCTTAGAAAGAATGCACATGACAGCTAGATACTGGCCCGCCTAGGAGCTGTATGAATGTATGGACTCACTCTGGTGGAGAGAAGACAGCTCAAGAGGGGCTCAGGAAGAATCCTGGAACTTTCTGACTCCAAAATGTCTCTTCCTACTACTTAAAATTCAAGTTGATTCATTCATTGCTGAGGGAACAAGCTATAGGATGTATGAGGTTGGTGAAGAGAGATGGAGGATTCAGGAATTGAAATGAAGATGGTGACCCACAAGTCGGGTCTGTGTGGGCTGGTGAGGTGGGGTGGCCAAACTGAGAGCAATTTTATGGCATGTGTGATTGAGTGCGGTTTGCACAACTGAGGGGGACTAGCCAGTGTGTGAGAAGAGGGGGAAAGGCGGCAGGGAATACAGACTCTGGGTGATTATGGGAGAGAGGTGAGGGTAGACATGTATGGGTACCTCCTGAGCTGAATGGGGTATGCATTTTGGTGGTGATTGTGTAGAGCAAGCGCTTATTGTCCCGGGACTCAGTGTTATTTTTTCTTCTGGGAAAGAACAGCTCCTCGGTGTTATTAAAAAAATTATCTAACTTGGCATTCTCTGATCTTTTTAATCTGAGGATATTTGTCTTTTCTTCTATGCTGGAAAAGTACCAGCAACTATATATTTGAATATAAAAAAATCTCTCTTTTTTCCCCCCTCATTATGGAACTCCTCGTAACTATATGTTGGTATTTCTTAATCTATCCTCCATGTCTATTAATTTCTTTGTCATATTTTCCATCTCTTTTCTTGCTCTCTTTACTAACTAGATTATAAGAGATTTTTTCACAGTTTGGTTTTCTCCATCATCAGTTCTCCTCAATTCCCTGCTTAATCTCTTCTGTCATCACTTGTTTTTATTTCAGTGAATATACTTTCCACTTCCAAAATTTTCCCCGCCTTGGTATGCTCCCGTTCTTGTTCCTAAACTCTGATATTTGACTCGCCATCTCCTCGTCTTATTTTATGGATGTATTCCTTCCTTTGTCTCTTTAGGAAATTAAAGCTTACCAATTTCAAAGTCTTTTTGGTTCCTTTTTAATTTTCATTTTCTCTGGAGGTTACTTCTCCCATTTATTGGATTTGTTAGTTGACATTCACAGTATTACACTGTTCTGTTTGTTTCATTCTTTTGACTTGGAGCTCATCTTGATGTGAGTTTTATTTTCGTGGTTGTTATTTCAAAAGTTTTCTTTCCAAATTTTCGTTGACTGCATGGTGGTTTTCCCAGATTCAGCCATGCTTCCTGTGGTCCACATCTCAGAACAAAGGGCACAGGGATCGTGCCCTTTGGGAAACTGCAGCTTCAGCCCCTGGACCTATGACTGGCAGCTAGTAGCACCAAATTGCTCAATTCCCAGGGCACCACTTACATAGAATGAAATGTCAACAGTGACCACCTAGAATTTTTCAGTAAGATAGTCCGCATGGCAGGCCATTTCCAATATTGAGATAGCTCTCCCATTGTTTTGTAGTCCTTGCAAGTCACACTATTCTGGGGCTCAATTTTAAGGAAATTCACAGGAGAAAGTATTCGGAAGCCCATGTATTTTTATGCCATGTTATGTGTTAACCAAAGTGGTTGACGAGTGCTATAGAAAATAAGAGGATCCTTGAAACTGGCATTTTTCTAGGATCAACTGAAAATAGATTCTTTACATTTTTCCATGTGTGTATATTTATGGGGAGAGAAGATGATGAAACTAATCCTAGATGGGGTTTTACTGCCCCCAGATTGTCCCGAGAAATAGCCCCAACTAGCTTAAAAAGACTAAAAGTAGGAACACGGGGATAAAGATAAACTAAAAGAATAAACCATAGGAGTTAAAAAAAAAAAAACAAACAAACACAGGTAGGCCAAATAGAAAACAAGTCATTTACCATCTCTGGGCCCACTGAGTCCTAGATGACCCCAGAGCAGACTGTGTGTCCACAGGGAGATATGTCTGTGACTCCTGTCATTCTTCCCACCACTACCGAGACGGAGAGTGACCACTCTTCTCCAGTCAGAACTCTCTGGATTTAAAACAGCGCCAGGGTTGTGTTACACTGTTATTGGATGTGATTTTCCAAAACCACGCTTCACTTTGAGTTTGCATCACTGTCAGACAGCCTTCCCCACTGCTTCAGGGGGAGAGGATGGAGCCCAGTTGAAGTCTAAGCAAGCCCACACATAAGCCTTTGCAAATTTCCTCTTTGATATATGACCTAATGGGTTCAGTGACCCTGGAAATATTTGATCTTGGTGTCATGAGTCCCCAGGATCACTGGCTTGCTAGAGAGCCGAGCTTGAAGTCTCTCCTTTTTAAACCCTATCACCATAGAAAAGATCTCAAAGTCACCATGGGAACTGACTGCATGTCTAGCCAATCAGATCTTTGGGAGGAGGGTTCACACCACTTCCTTGTTCTGTGCAGTGAAAGAGCTGCCCAGCTGAATTTTCTTCCGTGTCTAGCATGGGTGGCTCTCAGTGACTAAAGGGGAACACTTTAATGCATGATAATATAACTATCACCCCCATCTGAGAACGGCAAAGGGATAAGGAACAAAATGGTTAATTTTCAGTGTGTCTAATCCCAAAAGATGAAAATCTGCCTGTATTCCAGGTTTTCAAAGTAGATGGAGCTGCTTTTCTAAATGTTTTAGGTCTGGAAAATTTCAAAGGTACTTGGCTAAGCAAGTCCTCTTTTAATTTTTAAATACTGGTCTATTTTAAGAGAAATGCAAGCTGCCTGTTTCTGATTCACTTCTACTTGATTTGTCAAAACACTCTTATAAGAGATGCTTGTTGTCCACAAATCCTGTGACCCCTGTTAGAAGCACTGCATTCTAAAGCAAGGAATTGGTTATGGGCATTATCGTCAGCCCCGACCCTGATTTCAGCTCCTTGTCTCATCTCCCTGGAGTGCTTCAACCTCCTACACAAGGCATCCTGTCTTTCCCTCTCTTTGAGGATTAGACAAGGACTTTAAAAGAAGAGACTGTGGTTGGTTGTCCTCAGATCCCCAACCAAGTTTTGGAGGTTTGGCTAAAAATCTTGAACATCCTTCCCAGAGGAGAGTAAATAGAGCCTTGTGAAAATACAGCATTTGTGTTCCTTTGACTGTATGAAGTTTATGTACTTGAAATGTAGCATGATAAATGCATGTGTTTTTCTGTGGTTACGGCTATTTGGTCTGCTGTATAAGGGTCTGCACTCATTTGCATAAAATCTTGAATGACGAATTACCCTTTAAAAAACATTTTTAAATGGCATCCTTTTAAAAACTATATCAAAACTGGGGTAAAATTTACATGTAGTGATTGCACAGGTCTTAAGTGTATAAACTGAGGAGTCTTGACAGCTGTATCTCTACCCATGTAACCAAATAATTAAGTTACATAATATTTTTATCACTCCAGAAAGTTTTTTGTGCCCTTACCTGTCAATTCCCTTTACCCATAAGCAACTACTGTTTTGATTTCTGTTATGGTGGTGGGCAGCATCTAAGATGGTCCCTAAGTATCCCCACCTTGGTATTCCTGGCTGCCTTGTATAATATGTGGGCTGTGCCAAGTGACTTGCCCCTTCTGAGGTTAGGTTACAAAAAGAGTGTAACTTTGATTTTGCTCACCATCTCATGCACTCCAGCTCTGAAGGAAGCCAACTGTCATGGCAGACATCCATAGGAGAGGCACAAATGGCAAGGAACTGAAGCCTCCATTCCACCTTTTTGCTATCATGACCATACATTTTAAATCCTTAAATACAGTAAATATAATGTAATTGAATAAACTAGAACATAGAGAAAACACAGCATTATCATTTTGCTTTAATTTGTTAGGTATTATTTAACAAAAATTTTAAAATCATACATACAGTGTGAATATTGTTCAATAAAAATAATCTTTTAAAAACTGCATATATATTTTTAAATTTATATTAAGAAATATAGGACTAGTTAAAGTCAAAATGATAACTTTGTTTTCTCTCTATCTATATCAATGTATTATATTTGCTATGTATAAGGATGGAAATTTATGGTGATAGTAACATAAAAATATAATCATATATCTGTAATACATATGGTACATATATATAGCACTATATGGAATATATAGTGTATATCCAATTATATATGTTATATATTCACTTATACATATGTATACACACACACTAAAGAGTGGAAATATATGTGTGTGTACACACACACACACACACACACACACACACACACACACATTGTTTCTGTTACTTTTCATCCCCGGATACAAGTTTCTATTGGGTATTGTTGTCATTTCCCTTCAGCTTCAAGAACTTCCTTTAGCATTTCTTTTGTGGCAGCTCTAATATGTACAAATTCTCTTAGCTTTCCTTTATATAAAAATATGTTTTACCCATGTATTTAAAAGATAGCTTTGCTGTTGATAGGTAGCCACCAGCATAAAAAAATGTTTCATAATCTTCTGATTTCCTCTCACAAAAGGTCTGTGGGGAATCCTTGTGCAGACTTTTGAGGTTCACTGGAAATTCCCTTTTCTCTAGTACCCTGTCCAAGAAATTCGCCGCAGCAGCCTGAATCTGCTGAATTTCATTTCTCCTCCTTAGTACAGTGAAACATCCTTTTCTTGAGCTTCTCTGCACCTCTCTACGTAACAACTTCCAGGGAAAAAACCTGAGAGACTGTGGAGCTCTCCGCATGTGATTCCCTTCTCCTAAAGATCACAGGCCTGTATATCCTTTGGCTCAGTATTTGAAAATATTCCCTCATAAATTTGTCCTATTTATTTTTTTTTTTCAGCAGGACAGCACATTTGGAACCAGTTATTTCGTGATGATTAGAAGCTGAGAGCTTAACTGATCTTCTTAAATTTTTGGTTCAAGAGCTCAATAATTTTTTTTCTAGCCATTTCCATTGCCATTCAGTTCTGGCTCCTTGACAGTTGATTTTGGAGAGTGGTCACTCTCCAGCTCAGACATGAGCTACTGGAAAGAACATGGGCTTTGGGAAAACCTGACTTCAAATTTGAGCTCAGTCAACTTACAAGCCTATGACTTTAGACCAATTAATTAATAACTCTGAATTTTCAGTTTTCTGATCTAAAAATGGGGATGATAATAATAATAATATGAATACTGATAGCTAATATTTATAGTATGCTTATTCCATGTCAGGAATTTTTCAGAGTATTTTACGCTTGTTCTTTGTGAGAGTAGACATAGTGATGTGTCTAATGGTAAGTGACTGTGGGGATTTGGAAGAGAACAATCAAAGATTCTTGGACTCAGGTGGGATCTGACACCCTCAATGACCAGTCTTTGCCTGATGTTACCACCCGATGCTCAGTCCTCACCTGGTGGTTGCATTGTGCCCCTACAATGAACCGGGGTGATCGGAGGCCTCTTCCAAGTGTAAATGACTGAACAATTTCTATGTCCGAGTAAACTAATGGACCATGAACATATTGGTTTTCTATATGGATATATCGATCATGGTATTAGAACCATTTTATGTTCTTGGTAATATTTATAGAATGATTCAATGCTTGAATAATTAAACACTCTATACTGCAAAAAAATATTGAAGGCAGGACTTAATTAATTAATGGTTTCCTGAGTCATTGCTTTTGTTTTCTTGATACTTAGCAAAGAAGAAACTAGCAGTTATTATGACCAATACTGTTGAATAAACTTTAACCTCTGTACCAGTCAGTTTAGTCTAGACTACATTTCAATAACAAACAATACCCACATCTCAGGGATTCAGCACAACACAAGTTGTGTAACATGTAATGTGTCAAATTCAGGATAGGCAGTTTTGCTCATTGTAGATACTCAGGGGTGTAAGTTTATCAAGATAACATTTCTGTGTGTGGTTTCATACACATTGTATTTGAAGGGCTCTTGCACATTTAATTAGCCAAGAAATTTATTTAGCCACATGTAACTTTAAAGGGACAAGGAAACAAATTTTAGCATATAGATGTGGGGGCAGAGGGAAAAGGAATGATAACTGTGAATGGAATTTTTGACTACACTATCTCTTTATGAGTTTCACCAAACCATCTTGAGCCACTGAAGTCACACTTTCATTTGGCAACACCCAATATTCACAGGTGCTTTTGCCAAGGAACCATGATGCTTCAAAGTGGTTCTTCATGTCTTGGACATATAATCTATGTTTTCCCCTTAAGACTCTCATGATCAATAAGAATGTCATTTGATGGAATAGAAAAGAACACAAGGGACCATGGAGATGAATCACGGGTGAATTGGTGGTGGGCTACCCAAGGGGAATACAAAATGTAAAAGACATAAATAACAATAAAAATATATGTATTTAAAAAAATTTCAAAAAATAAAATAAAATAAAATAAAATGATTAGTCTACTGAAAAAAAAAATAAGAATGTCATTTGAGCCTGAGGTCACATCCAATTCCCTCTTTTCTAACAAAGATTTTTAAAATCATGAAGTGACATTTTAACCAATGAAAAAAAGATGCATCAAATATAAAAAGTTAAAACATTCACCACAAAATCATTATTGTGTGATTTCTTTGCTTCTAGCTACGTTTGGAAATTTCTTAAATTTACTCATGATTAGAATTTCATATAAACCTTACCTCATTTACATATTAGTTCACCAAACCTTTTTCTGCTACCATTATTTGTCATCAAAATGTTTTACAATTGGGTATGTGATAGAAAGATCAGAAGGTGAGACCCACTGATATGTGAGATGTGGGCTCATACTTTAGTGAGCAAGTCACCCCAAATAGAGCCAGAGTAAACTGCAAATTGCACAGTAAGAAGTAAATTGGCTTGACTGTGTTTGGAAAATGAATTTCAAACATTCAGTTCAGTTTTAATATTTTAGTACTGCCTGTCCACAAAGACCTCAGGTCCTGGTTTTAAGGGCATGAATATCATGAATATGTCCCTACCTAGTACTTCTGGAAACATCTGTTATTTAGGATGAGCATTGCTTTGCCTGTTTTACCACACTTATCTGTAAACATTATTAATACAAAGTTATAGCATTTCATTTATAAAGAAAAGTATTAAACAGCCATGAAATCTGAAGACTGTCTGTAAAAGCCAAAAATCTACTCAAATCCCTGTTCACATTAGATTTATGGCTATTTTCAGGAGTCTCAGTACAACTCTGATGGTAATCAAAGATCTTCCTTACTGTGATGGCTTTGGAGGGTGTCAGCTTGACTAGGATGAACTACATTTTCCAGAATTACCTTTAGTGTGTTTCTGATTAAGTTGGGTCACAGGATTCTTGGGAGACGAGGGGTTCAGTGGGGAATTAGTAGCGCACATCTATTTCAGTGACAGCTGATTAACCCCATGGCATGAAGCCACAGACCAACCTGCTCCTCCAGCTCCTGCTGGGTATGTGGGTTTAACCCAGCGATGGAATGCCTGGCTTCTGCAGAACACCTTTTTCACCAAGTTAGAAGCAATAAGAATGGACACAGGTTCAATTTGTCCTTCCTGTTTGTGACCTTCCTTTCCTGACAGTCTGCCTGTGGACTGCAAATTCCAGCATCAGCTGTGAAGACAGCAGCCTTGCAGAGACTGGTTGGCCAAAACACCTCACATAACTGAGTTAGGGCAGTTCCCCACAACAGAGCACATATATCCTGCTGGTTCTGCTGTTCTGGGTGAACCCTAGTACTACACTTTGATCACATTGGACTCAGACTTCCTTTAACTTCACATTCGGCCACTAATTTGACCTTTGGTGGTCAGAGCATCAAGTCTATCCTCCTCTTCTCCATCAGCCCTCCCACGGCATTTGCTTATCTCCAGCCTAAAGACTCTCAGTACTTTTAAATGACCTGCTAAGGAACATTTGAGCCCTTTGCAGAGCTGCTGCTCTTGTGTCCATTCTGGTTATCACATTCAGACCAGAACTGGGCCTGATTATCCAAGTGAGGCCTTTGCTGTCTTAAATCCTTCTCAAAGACCCCTCACACAGAGCTCAGTCAGAACAAGTGTCAGCGAGCCCTAGTTCTTGCCTGAGTTCACAAGAACCCTTTCTGCTGACTGCAGGAGAGAGTGTGGCTGTGGAAGAAACCTAATCCACTCTGGATTTGCTTGATTTTCTGGCTAGAGACAAAATGTCAGGCTGGGCTGGACCTTCTCTGCTCCATTATGACTCATTAATTATCTCAGGTGCGGAGGGCTGTCTGCTGGTCTCAGCATTGGGCCCTCTGTAGGCTTTTGCTGCAAGTAAATGGCAGCAACACCGCCTCACCTAAGATTGCCTGCCTATCTCACTCCCAGGCAGCCATGTTTGCTGACAGAGGCTTTTCTTCTGTGGTTAACTGGCTTCATGAGTCATTGTACAATCCAGACTCTTCGCCCACCCTTCTGACCCCTACCCCATGGTTCAGGGAGCTGACAAATAGAGAGAGGACAAGAGATGGAACCTAATGTTTGACATGTTTCTTCACTGCCGTCATTCAAGGCCTAGGCATCTGTCCTGTAACTTTGCTTGTTAGTCCAACAATATCGTTCAGTCCTCTGTTCAGGCTATTGTGTACCAGGTTTCCCTGCTCTCAGAAAGTGGAATGTCTTATTTGGTATGATTTGGTAGATTATTTTTTGGGATATGCGAATCCTCAAATATTTTAAAAATATTGATGGTTTTTGTATTCCTTGACCCAAAAATAGCCTACCAAGTCATAGAAATAGGAATGTTCCACTACCAGAGAGCAAGGAAACCCACGTACCAATGAGGCAGTGAGGCAAACTCCCTCATCACGTGACCACTGGATTTTCCAAACGAGCCAGCTCACCCCTGAGACCTTGACAGAGGCCTGACCCCACCTTATCCTCAGTCCTCCCAGGCTCCTTAGTCCCTGGTCACATATACACACACTCTCCACAGTCTCTAGGATTTGTCTTTGGCAAGTGAATGACACCTTTGTGCCTAAGTGAAATGGACAAAGTCATAACTGTGAGGATGATTTATGGAGGTGCCTGGCAGAGCCCCCCATAGGCATCTTGTACAAACAGGATCCTTTCCCTCCTGTTCTCGCTCTGCTAGTTCAACTACAAACGTCCAGTAACTTCCCCCTCCTGCCCACATCAAGGGTACTGCTCTCCTCCAGGCAGGGCATGCCATTGGCTCAGGGGACCCAAGTTGCTCATGAAGTCCTGGGTGTGCTCAGGACTCACCCCAGTGAAGTTCCTTCCCTAGGAGGTCATCAAAACAGAGAACTGAATTCCTAAAGCAATTTTCCCAGGAGGGGCTATAGTTCGAGAAACAACTGATCACATTTCATAGAAAAGTTTACTATGCAATTTGGGTAACACAAAAACCTGTCCTACCTACACCGCTGAAGATAATACCTCAGTGAATAAGAAAATATATTGTGTTGACACATTTATATTTTTGGTCAGAAAAAGAAAAGAGAGAAAAAGAAAATACAAAAGCAGCAACCATCTCACCCCCAGTGGAAAGCATTCATGAGGATAAGACAACATAAATCACACAAGTGCTCAGCACCTAGAAGGTACTTCAGAAATGTTGGTAGTGATAATGGCTAATGCATAGATTTGGTTTTGTCAAGTGCCAAGTCTGCTCCTGGTGCTCACTGCCACTAACTCATTTATCCTCACCATGTTGCTGTGAGGTTGGCACCAGGGCCAATACATTTTGCAGATGAGACAACTAAGGCTCAGAGCTGTGGCCTCATCAAAGGTTCTGTGGGACGGGGGCTTGAACTCAGGGCCTGGGCTCTGACCCTCTGACTTCTTCCCCTTTGTGGAGCCTGGAGGTAGAGTAGAGGAAGGCCCCACCTGGCAGACATGCCGAAAAACTTTTCAGGGCAGAATGCCATGAGCTGTGGGAGGGTCTGGAGGTGAGAGGACATGGCGCAGTTTATACCTGACATATTTCACGTTTGAACTTCTCCCCCGACACTCTCCAGATGCAGGAAGTGGTTGAAGTGCACATTATTCAAAAGGCTTCCCAGGCGAATAATCTGATGCTGAAACAGAAGGAAAGCAGGTTAAGTGAGGGGCCGTTTACTCTCCATGCACGAGCCATCTCCACTGGGTTTGGGCTGGTTGCATGCACTTGCCAGACACTTGTATCGTCACAGTTTCAGACTTGAAAGACAGGCCCAGCTAGGGGACAGACCCCACCAGAGAGTAAGAGAGTCTTAGACCACAGATCTCTCACCATGCCTTAGAAGAGTGATTCTTTCTAAACAGTGTCCAGCAAATGATAGTGCTGTGTGTAATTCTAGCCAACAAGAATCCCAAACTGTCCTGGGCCTCTGGGCCTGACGCCCCAGCCACTCAGCCTGCCTCATTAAGGTGTCGGGAAGCCAACGTGCCACATCCAGCCCCCAGAGTCCTGTTGGTAGCACCGGGTGCTGCTCAGCAGGCTGGGGGCTCTACACCTGGGTCTTCCGTGTCAGGGGCAACAAAGACCTGTGCTCTCCGTGCTCCCTCAAAACCCACCCACCTCCCTCCAGGCCCACTATTGACTTGGATCCACACAGCGGCCATATCTTGTTTTGAATGGGTTATTTTCTGGATGACTTTGAAGTCACAAAGTTCATTGGGTTCAGTTTCCTCATCTGTCAAGCAAGGATAGAGATGTCTCCCTGTAGGATTGCTGAAAGGCTGCTCTGGGGGCAGAAAGGGAAGTGATAGCCTAAGTGGTTGGTGTTTTAGAGAGTAAGGAGGCAGGGAGCAAGGAGGGCAGCAGAGAAAATTCGCACTCAGTTAAGGAGTCTTTAACTGGGGCGCAGTAGACCCTGACTGGGAAGCCACTTCTCCAGGGTCAGCAGAGGGCGCCACCACCCATAAACAGATATGTCACAGACCTGGTGCTTGTTGGCACTTTGATCTGGTCCATGTCCCATGTCCAATCCATCCCGGGCTAGTGTGTCACTCTTTAAAAGCCCTCCAAACCCACCCTCCTCCCTCCAGGCCCACTGTTGTCTTGAATCCACGCAGCAGCCATACCTTGTTCTGAATGGGCTGTTTTCGGTTCCAACCCCTTTTGGATTTATTATTGCTTGTGGGATGGAGACAAATCCCTCTTCCTGTTAAGTCTATCTGTGGACTGCCCTGTCCTCCTCTCTAGCCTCTTCCCTCACCCTGCCCATCTCAGTCTTGTCTCTCCTGAACCATTACCACACTCCCCACAAGCCCCAGGGCCTTTACATATGTCGTTGTCATCCCAGGTCTTCTCTCTCTTCCTCACGTAGTTTTCTATCTCATCTTTCAGATATTTGGTCTGCCTGACTGGGGAAAAACCCTACTGTGCGTGGGTGTATGTATCCGCTGTGGGGATACTCCACCATGGCACTCACCTCAGCTCTACTTTGTTATTTGGGGAGGGGGAAGTTCTTTTTTGCCTTTCCCAGATAGAGAGTGATTTTCCTGAAGACAGAAACCCCTGTACCTCAGATTGCATGCTAGACACCAGAGCAAGTTTTGGACACTGAATGTCCTGCCGGTGGAGGCTTCCCATCAGCGCAGAAGGGTGGCTGTCGTGTGTTGTCACTATCATGTTACTGGAAAATGGTGTGGGCAGGGAATAAGCTCCTTCCTTCTGGATACACTCCAGGCTTTCAGAGGACATGAAGATTCCCGGTTTGTGTCAGGAACAGAAACAGGAACAGAAGGCTGACCACTGGGTGCCCAAGAGCACAGCTCTGGCTGCCACTGGGATCACACATGCCTATTGCACAAATACATACAAACGTTTGTGATGTTTGTGACAGAGTGAATTATAGCCACCGAGTCATGCCTGTCTCTTCCTTGAAGTAGGACCTGGTTTGCAAACGAGAGCTCAGATTTCAAAACCAAAGTGCCTCGTTGAGTCAGACCTGCCTTTTAGGCCTTCGGGAGGCCTCTGATGCTTTTTAGCCTACGGCTTGGGAAAGAGGAACTGACGGTTACATCACTGGCTCACCTGGAGTACGGAGAATGGGGGCAGCTCAAGCAAGATGTGACTGAAGATGATGTTTGAGCTTCGCCATAAAGCAGGAAGCATAGACTTGGAGAAGAACCAGGGGAGCATTTGGGAAGGGATACAGGTGAAGGTGTGGGGTGTGGCAGAGAAATGTGGCATGTTTGGGACATCAACATCAGTGCCCTCCAAAGGATATGCTAGGAGAAGGGGCTAAGGCTAATGGCACAATATGTGCCACTAAAGGATTTTAAGAAGGCTCTGCTGCAGGCGTCATGACCGTGACAGGCCTGGGGAGCTCTCCTAGAGAGTGAAGGGGAGGCTTGGGGCGGGGAGCAGAGGAGGCGGTGGTCATACTCTAACAAGGTTTGGGGAGGCCTGGAGGAAGACAGGCCATAGGAAGGCACTTGGGACAGATGGGAAAAACAGAACCCAGCACTTTGCTGCTTCTGCTGCAGGGCAGCTGGGCCCACTGTCTGCTCAAGGCTCAGTTAACGCAACATTAGGACTGCAGTTGTCACAAGCAGCCTGGACACTCCCCTTCTGGCTCCATTCATTGGATGCAAAGGATAAATACACGCAGAAAAATGGAATTTCAAACCATGATAAGGGAAGGAACAGAAGATGCCTTGAGAGAAAAAATGAGGGAGGAAGGGCTTAGTCAGATAGAATTAGAGAGGAACTCTCTCTTGAAAGAGGTGACTTTTAAGTTGAATCCTGAGAAACCAGCAGCAACTGGTCAGGTAAAGGGCAAGAGAAGGTCTTCCAGGCAGAAGGAATAGCACAGGCCAAGCCTCTGAGAGGGAAACAAAAAAGCAGTGTCTGGACAGACCCTGTGAGGCCTGGGGAGGCTCTAGGGGAGCCCAGTGAGGCCCTGCTGAATTTGTCCCTGAGAACAGGAGCCAGGCTTGGGGCCTCCATGTCTCAGGGTCCAGCTTAGGTGCTGACGCAGCAGGCACTTGGTAATAATCAGCCTTGCACAGAAATGGGTGATCTTTCAGCCTCAGTACTGTGGGCTCTGACAGACTCTCTTTGGGGCTGGGGAGGTGAATTCTGGGAGGTCCAGGCCGGCCTGGACTCCTGCTGCCATGCCCTCCTCACTCCGGCCTGCCTGAAGGAGGTGGACCCCTGGTAGGCAGCATAGGCCCTTTTTCTTTGCTAATTACTACCTGACATTTTAATGTTCCTGCTTAATTACATTCTTCACCACTTGGTGCAAAAAAACAAAAACACATGAAACCTTGGAGACCTATAAACCAAATAAGAGAACTTTTGTAAGGCCCTTTGAAGTCCCTGCTGGAACCCAAAACTCATATACTCTTTGAATGTGCCGATTGTGCAATGGGGTTTTTGAAACAAGGAAAGGTTCTGGGATCTGGGGGCACATTCACACTAAACCACACACATGTGTGCACACATATAATGTGCACAAACACGTATGCGCACGCGCGCGCACACACACACACACACACACACACACACACACACACAGTAGAGATACCCATAAACCAGCTGCCTCCTCCAGGAGACGCCCTGAGCTCACACAACTCTGCTCCTTTTCTGAGAAAAGACACAGCTACCCAGAGGGTGTCACGTATGAGTTGTTGGGCCTGAGTTCACAGCCCAGCTCTGCCGTCCCTTGCATGAGACCTGGGAAATGTCAATGTCTCGATTTCCTCATCAAAGGGGCAGTGATTTCCGTGAATGAGCATCTCGCACTGTGTTGATGTGTCACCCAGTCTCATCCACACTGAATTTAATAAGGTAACTTGTTACCTCTGCAACATGTTGCCAATTCACTTCATAGCCACGTGATCTTTTAAAAGATTTTCCACAGGAATGAATTCACCTTCCAGGGAAAGGTCTTCCTTGGACACACTATACATGGGGGCTCCAGCATTCAAGGAGGTTTGGAGCAGCTGGTGGGGCAGCCTGATCGGTGTTGTCTTCACAGAACTGCTTTTCTGAACTGCCATCGACAGTTTTGCTAAATCTAGCGAAAAAGTCTTTTGGAAGTTGGTCCACAGTTCACACTAGCCAAGCTCACTGATTTCCTTTTATTTTTTTTTATTTTTCTATCTTTTCCATTTTCTCTGGGAAGTAGAAAGGACTGTCATTATGGTAGAGTGCAATTTCCCAAGATTGCATGAACAGCATCTGCATCCCACATACTCATCTGCAATGAGACTTGGCCACTCTCCTGCAAAGTGAGGCCAGTCTCCCCCCCACTTTGAATCTGAGCTGTAGTGACTCTGAGGTAACCAAGAGAATGTAATGGGAGCCATGCTGCATGGCACGGTATTGGGTCAGAAGAAGCTTTTCGGCAACTATCTCAGTCTCCAATGCTCCTTCCTGGGACGTTTCCTCTAGGAACCAGATGTCAGTTGACAGACACACTATCCAGGACTCACTTACTTGGAAACCCAGCCTTTCAGTCATGTTTGTACAGGGACCAGACATAGGAGTGAATAAGTCTCCTGATAGTTCCAGCCCTCTCTGAATCTCAGAAACTAGGGGGTGTAGACAAGCTAGTCTCTCTATGACTTGTCTAAATTCCTGATCCGCAAATGTGTGACCATACTAACATGACCTTTGTTTTACACCACTAAATTTAGGGTGATTTATTAAATGCAAATGAAAACTGAAACAGTCATAGGATATAACATAACACAACTGAAAGAAAAAAGAGCAGAGCTTGAATGAAAATGATCAGAACCTCAAGGACCTATGGTACTGAAACAAAAGACCAGCATTTGTACTGTTGATGTCTCAGAAAGACAGGAGAAATGGAATAGAAATGAAAAAGTAGTGAAAGAAATAATGTCCAAACATGTCTCAAATTTGACAAAAGAGCAAATCTATAGGTTAATAAAGCTACATGATCTCAATGGAATAAATAAAAGAAATCTATACCGGGTGCATCATAAGCAAATTTCTGAACAGTAAAGACAAAGAAAAAATCTTGAAAGCAGTCAAAGAGAAATGACAGCTTACCTACAGAGAAAGACAATTGGCATTTGTCGTCAGAAACCATAGAAGAATGAACTGGCATAACATTTTCAAACGCTGACAAAAAGAACCATCAACCTAGAATTACATCTGAGTTAAGAGGTCCTTCTGAAGTAAAAATATCCTTAAAAAGTGGGGAAAATAAAGACATTTTCAGATAAAAGAGAACTAAGAGAATTCTCTGTCAGCAGATATACACTCAAAGAAAAAAATTACACTGAACAGAAATAAAATAAAAAAGAAGGGAACTTGGAGCATCAGAAGGGAAGAAAGAGCATGACAAGCAAAATTATGGGCAAATACAATGAACTAGTTTTCCTTTCCTCTTGAGTTTTCTAAATTAAATTCACCGATTAAAACAAAAACTGTAATGCTGTGACCCTAAATGTATGCCAAGGAATTATGTAAGGCAATTAAGGCATGAACAAAGAAGGATAAAGTGAACAAAGAAGATAATTTTCTATGATTCACTCGAACTGGCAAAATAACATGATAACATGAGTAGATTGTGGTAAGTTTCATCTATATATAGTATCATGTCTATACATTACAAGGTAAATATGTTATGTATATAACTATATAAATATATAATTACAACATATTTCTTAGATATAATTGTTTGAAATAGCTCCTTTGCATACATTTAGGATCAGTTCTCCACCTTGCAGTTTTCCGTTGAGTAACCCAGATCAACTTCTTTAACTTCCTTAAGTTTCATCTGCACAGTGGAAAGAAAATTACTCACCCCACACAATTGTTAGGAGGATTCAGTGAGAGAGAGTGTGACCTGATTGATATAGAAAAGGTGATACAAGCGAGCTACTATTCTCTCCTTACGCTTTTTTTTTTTTTTTTTTTTGGTTATAAAGACTCTAAATGTAAAACCTTTGTAGTTGATGTTTACTCTTTGGATCTTAGTGGCTTGCAGAGTATAAAACATGATCATAGATCCATTCAATTGCTATTTGTTGTGCTTCCATCTTTGTAGGTGCTGGGGAGGCAAGGGTGGCTCACACAAAGGTCACGCTGTTGTCTTGAAGGATACCTCATCTAAGAAGACAAACAGGAAGGGGTCTTGACAGGGGGAATGAAATGAACAAAGACACTGGCTGTAACTGGAAGGTTGAAAGATGATGGAGATGAAGTAGGACCAGGAGCTGGAACTGGACCACCGAGGTTGTTGAATGCCACCCTAAAGATGTCAGCACATCTCTGTAGCTGCTGAAGCGCACAGAGGGCCACAGGCTGGACAGTAACAGTGGACCAGTTCCTGTCCCTCTCTCTCTTTTAAGAACTGCTCTCAGTTCTTGAAATGTCAGTTGATGAACTAATCAAGATCAATTGTAAGAAAGTTTGTGGCATCTTTTTCTCTTCCTCTCCATCTGAGGAAGAGTGTGTAGCAAAGTATCTGGTATATACTAGATGTTGATGGGTATCTGCTAAAATGAACAAAATTTACTTAACTAAATGTTGAACTAAAGTCAAGAGCTTTGGGACAACTTTGCAACTTTAATGGAAATATCATTCCAGATGTTTAATGAAAAAGATTTACCCTTAATGAATCTTAGTGGTGGCTGTTTAACTAAGTCCTGATTACATACAAAAACCAGAGCGAGTCCATGGGTGAGGTCCCTGTACTGGGCTTCCTCTTTGCCCCCAGCCTGGACATCCTTTTCATGAAAGGACACTTTCCTGTTTGTGCAGCAGCCAGAGGCTCACATGTGAATTCTTTATATGCACTGCAAGCAATCCAAGCATCTGACTTCCATTCTCCACTCACAGCTGGGAGCAAGTGCGAGAAATCAGCAGAAATTTGGAGGTTTGTTAACAGGGGGGTTTATCTTGGCACTCAGTTGCAATTAAATCCAGCGGGTTAAAAGCTTCTGAATCCATTACCCTCTTTTAAACAGGGCACTTTTAAAGACTGTTTCCACAATGAACAATATTCATAACCAGTGTTATATATGGCTGCCTTTCACCCTCAAATAATGCTTTCTTTACTTGGAATGAAAAGCACTTTCCCATCATCATAATTGAATCCAAACATCTGTCACCCACAAAGGCATGGTTTTAGAGCTCTGCTAATGGATATCTGGCTAACAGAGCACCCAGAACCACATTCATTTGCAACAAATTTACACCCACTCCCACATGCACATGCATAAGCACACACCCCAATGCATCACTCCAGAAAATAATACATTTTCATTGTCATTTCTCTGAAAGAAATTAAGGAAGCAATGAAGAAAAGGACGTAGCTGAAGTAATAAAAGAACAAGGACTTGGGGTTGGAAAACCTGGGTTGTAATCACAAGTGCTCTCATAGGCTGCATAACCTGGACAAACAGTATGAAAATGCAGATGGTAAATCCACCTCCACCCATTAACTACTATAAGCTAACCATGATGCTGCCTTTGCGTGAAGATCTCTGCCAACTGCTATTAGTCATGTTGTCCCTCAAGACTCAGCATATATGATGCTGCTTCACCAAGCAAGCCCTCCCTGGTGCTCCCAAGTAATTAGCAGTTCATTTTCAACCAGTCCAGAAAACTTGCCACTTCTTCCACTATAGTTTTCTAGCATTCTAGGGCAACCACTTACTGAAATGCCAGTCCCCTAGTCCAAACTATTAATCTACGGAGAACAGACAGGTCTTACTTTTCTCCATTCCCATGGTAGCAAGGAAATTAGTGTCATGCCTGTGCTATGAAAATGTTGAAGGAAAGAAGAAACAACTGAAAGAGGAATGCCACAAGTGGCACAATGTCATTTGAATAACACAACGCCCCAGTGACATTTCCATGTAAGAAAGTCAAAAGGCTGGCGCCCAGTCTCTCTCTCACAATGCTGAGAAAATAGCCTTGCTGAAGTCCCGCACTTGTCACATCTTGTGATCATGGTCCCGTTACGTTCAGGGCACAGTCCAGACTCTTCATCAAGGCAACCTATCTCCTTATGGCCCAGTTGTCACCTCTTCCTCTACTCCTTCCTTCTCCCCTCCCAGCCTTCCATGTTTTAAGAAACCGCCAAGATTCCTGACAAACCATGTTTTCTCATACCTTTAGGTTTATCCCTCTGCCCTCTGGCCCCGCCTGTCTTTTAGGTAATCCCTATCTGTCTTTCTCTAAGGTGCTGCTAAGGTGACTTCCTCCAGGAAGTTTTCCTGGATTCTCTAAGGATTCTCTTCCTGCCAGAATGTTTTCCTTGACCTTAATAGTTTTATCTGTTTGAGGTTTTATGAACTCCTTGAGGGCAAATGTTGACCCTGCTCACTCTGGACAGCACCTGGCACTAGTGTTCACTCATTTAACCTCTCTGCCACCCATGGGTACAGCCCATCACTGGAGAGTCAGATGTTGAGGCCAAGCAGAAGCATTTGAAGTATCAGGTTCACATCATACCACCAGGCTGAGGGTCTGTCTTCTTGACCTTCAAAAAGGTCTTCTTGCCCTTGACCAGTTTCTGAGGAAAGTTTCTTAAAATCCTCCATTGTAACCATTAGTTTTTCAATTCCTCATTATAATTTCATTGTGTGTGTGCTTATATACTTATAACATGTAATCTATTCATTATAACCTGTATTTTGCATGTAAAATCTGTGAATACATGCTATAATTACAGAAATACATACAAAGACACACATGATAATAAAGATTGAAGCCATGTAGTTAGGTATCTATTAGTTTGTGTTAGGTAAATACTAGATATATATCAGGTATCTATTAGTGGTTACCTTAATTCCTTGATAGAGTCAGTATTTGCCTGGATTATTTAATTTTACCTACCTTCTCTGGTCCCCCTTTTATTTTTATCTATTCTGTGTTGTTTCATTTTAGAGAAATATTTTGGAGTCAGTCTATGCTCTTATTTTAGAAATTCCATTTATGTCTTAGAGTGACAGAGTTCAGTTCATTTGTGTTCATTATTTTTCCTATTTTTTACTTATTTATATCAGTAAATGTGCATCATTTATTATGCTTTTTAACTTTTTTAAATTAAAAAAATTGTGTGTACAAATCTTTATTTTATTCATTTTTAAATTTCATTGCGGTGGAGGATTATGGATGCTTGGTGGTAGGTGTGGTGTGGCGACACACATCTTGAAGATGTACGAACCAGACTGCTAAATCATATACAGGGTTGTCAACCAATAAAAAATACTATGTTTATTTTTCGCTACATTTTTTTCCTTCTTTCTGCTTCTCTTCCATTTCCTCTACTATTTACTTAAGGAATTTGCATTAGCTGAATTTGTACATATCTTAAGATCTCTTTCAAATATCTCTTCTTTCTATTTTTTGTTCTTTTTATGTAGCTTCCCTCCATGGTCCCTTGCCCATATAAGATCCCTCTTGGCCTCTTGCATTTATTTTCTTTAACCAGGATCTATTTCCCTCCTCAATCCCCACAAGAGGGACCATTCGAGTGCATGCAATCAGTACCTTTTTGTTCATACGTGATCTTAAAAATATGTATTGTTTTCTGAATATGCATTTTAGTTTATGGAAATAATATTTTATCCTTGAAATCATCGTGTTTCAGGGGTCCAACCTCCTTCTGGGCTCCTTGCGGGGAGCCTGGCTCTATGACCCCTCCCCACAGTGATGTGATTTCCACCTAGTTCCCCAGGGTGGTTGGCTTTGTGGTGCCAGCCTCTCTTCATGCAGCTTAGTCCTGAGCATGTGGCTTCACACACTGTTTCCAGTCCGTGGGCGTGGTCCTTGTTCGCGGATGTCATGGATGTAGCTCTACTTTCTCAATATTTTAAATATGCATCTAAAAATACTTGTTTATTACTTTATTATCACTCCCATGAGTCTCACATGTCTATTTTATAAATCAAAAGCCAAAGTCTGACTCTTTTCCATCTCTCCGCATTTTCGCTACATGACCATCCTCAGCCCATAAAGACTGGATGAAAACATTTCTAAACATCTGAAAATATTACCCTCCACAGATACCTTTGTTTCTTCTCTGTTTTCCTCCTACTTTTCCATTGGGCTTCTTGTGCATCACCTTTGCACAGGTTGGTTAGAGTGTGCCCGCCTGAGTCTGTTTGGGCAGCCAGAACAAAGCACCGCAGATCAAATGCTTTAAACAACTGAAAAATGACTTCCTCACAGTTCTGGAGGCTGCAAATTCGAAACCAAGATGCTGGTGGGAGTTGGTTTCTCCTGTGGTCTGTGTCCTTGATTTGCAGCTAGCTGTCTTCATGTGCTGTGTCTTCACATGGTCTTTCTTCAGTGAGAAGAGAGGGGAGACCTAGGGAGGGAAGGAAGGAGGAAGAGAGAGGGAGGGAGAGAGGGAGAGAGGGAAGGAGGCTCTGATGTTTTTTCCTCTTTTATAAGGAAATCAGGTGTACTGAACGTTGATGACCACGTTTGACCCTAACCACCTCCTCAAAAACCCTATATCCAAATATGGTCACATTGGGGGTTAGGGCTCCAACATATAAGAGGGTGGGTGGTGGGAGATACAATTTAACCCATGCCATGTCTACTCGAACCTGTGTTAGACCCCAACAGAAGCACGTAATGCAGCAACGGGAAGCTAATGCATTTGGTACTTCCTCTAGTTCATGGTCAACACCAAAATAAAGTGATGGTTTTTGTGATTCAAGGTCATAAGCACTGTCACTGGACATGTCTCCTGTGTCCTCACGGATCCATTGTGTGTTGTGTGTATGGAGGGGTTGTCCAGTGGGGCCAGGTTTCAGCCATTTTAGTGAGATCAACCGCTGGTTATCAGAGATATCAAATTACTGTGTTCTGGGTAGAACTCCTTAGAGGCCTCTTTTGGAAACTTGATGTAGCAAGCAAAGACCTATTACATGTATTTACATTGCACTGAGATGATCATTCTTCCCAACGTTATTTGTACTTTCTAGGAGGGAGTCCTAGATCCCGCCTAGATCCCAAGCCTCAGGATCCCAAGCCCTCCCTTTTTGTGTTGAATATTAGGTTGTGGGATGAGGGGGACCGACTCTGTAACAAAGCTGACAGGAAAGGACAGAGGTGTCCCTGAGGTTCACTGTGAGAGCAGAGGGAAGAACTGGTCATTGAGCAACTGGCCCAGCACAGCTCCCATGTAATATGAGAGGATGGGGCTTAGGCTGGACCCTCCCCCATCTGCCCTCCTTGGGCAGGTGCTAGGGACATGTGTGAGTGTGTGTCCCTGCGCATGCCTGTGAGGTAAGAAACAAGTGGCCTGAGCAATTATGACTGCCCAGAGGACATGGCCCACCACGGCTGAGCATATAAGAAATCAGAGACGCCCCCTCTCCTGCCTCCTGGCTGATTTAACACTGCTGTGCACCCACAACAGCAGGACCAGATCTTTCTGAAACTGACAATTGTAGGAATGGGGAGAAGTAGCAGAGCGGTGCTCAGAAGAGAGCACAGGGAGCAGATGAGGGGAAAGTGGTCAGCCTGACTGGGGCCCGGCCAGCCTCTCTGTGTTCTCAGAACTGGTGTCCCAAGCCCAGGAGGGACACTCCCTGGGAACAGGGAGAGGGAGGTAAACACATGCTGTTTTTACAAGTGAAATAGTAAAATCAGTGAGCGTCCACTTTGTACATCAAACCCACGAATTACCTCCACTATTTTGAAGTTGAGGAAACCAGTGCAAAAATATTTACTTAAGGTATTAACATGTGTTTATGTAACACCTATTTTGTGCCAGAACTAGAATTAGGTAGGGGGGACTGAAAGAGCAGCAACATAAGTCTGCCTGCAAGGAGTGCCCAGTCAGGCAGGGAAGGACCCAGTCACCTGTGCCCATAACGTGTGTGACATAGGCAGCATGATAAAACCTGGGGACTCCGACGGAGGGCTTCCTGGGGGAGGTGACCCCTGGATAGTGCCTTGGGGAGTGAATAAAAACTTGCTAGAAGGAGGTGATGAGAGTCCAGAAAAGCCTCCCTGTGGTCAGGAGGCAGCCAGGTGTCTTTATTCACTTCTCTCAGAGTCTCCCATCCTGTGGGTGGGGCTGAGCCCATCTGTGACCGCAGATGGTTCCAGGGAGGAGCTGGAGTTACGCACACTGATGTGAACTCTGCAGTCTGTGTGTCCTGGGGTTTGCGCAGCAAGCTCCGGCATCGGAACTCTCAGTCCTACTCTGCATGACCCCTCGTGTGGGAACATTTCCCATGAATCCAGCCAAACTGGAGCTGGTGCTGGAGACACAGAGACCTCCCCAGCCTGGCGAGCCCCTCTGCCCGGAGTGGAATGCTCTGCAGGAGGAGCCCCATCACCGACTCCTGCCTTCATCTGCTTTTCATCACTCTCCCTCTGAGGCACATCCCCTCACATTAAAAAACATTTCTGCAATTGCCAACTTCTTGAGGCTGTCAGGAAGCTCACCTTCACGTGGGAGGCTTGAAGGCTGAAGCTGCTTGACTGGGCACTTCAGTAAATCAAGATTATTTAGGTCTGGTGGTGCGTCCCAATGCTGGGGAGCCCTGCACAGGGCCCCGGGTTCCCTGAACAATCTGGTCTACATCAGACTAGCACTGCAGGCCCCAGCTGGCTACAGGATGCTCTCTGGCAAAGGTCTGAGTTATAAGGAGGCTCTGTTTGTTTACAGATCACATTTTGGTACCCACAAGGGAGACTGCTAACACAATGAGGGAGCATCCGGAATCCTTCATCCCACAGTTTCTTAAGTTGCTGTCAATAGGACTTTGGCTAAACCTGTTACTCATCTCTTGAATAAGTTACAGAGAGAGCAGCTTTTTGTGCCATCACACATGTAGGCAATCAAGGGACGGTCCCTAGGATGCCCCACGCCCACGGTAGGGGGTGTTGCTGGTGAGTTGGTGTTACTGGAAGCCAGGTTCTCAAAAGCATTAGGAGGTTTTGGAAGGTTGAAATTCCAAGTCCACTTCTCTTTTTGTGGAGTCAGGACACCCTTAGGGGCTTTCCAAGTTGCAGAGGCTTTGGTAGGGAAATGCCAAAAAAGCTAGTTAGCATCCTTTCTCCTTGGAGAAAACGGCAGGCATGCTCAGACACCTGAGAGAGCATGTGCAAATGTCCTGGACCTTTCATGTGTTTTATGGGATGTGGATGTGTGTACATGAAGTTCTTATGTTGATTCCCAGTCTCCAGACCTTCGCTGTGGACAAGAGTGGGGAGTGGGTTTTCAATGATTGAATATGCTTCCCTGGCAGAAAGACTGGGCAGAAAATGGCCACAGTCAGATGGGGTGTGGAGGGTGTTTTTTAACATGGGCCATGGCGGTCAGGGACCTTCACCTTCACTGAAGATGAAGACCACAGGTGGGATCATATGCTATCCCAGGTGCCCGAGCATAATGTGAAGCATCTTTTCACATGCTTATTCCACCTCTGGACAGCTTCCTGGGAAAAATGTCTCTTCCTCTCTTTGTCTTATTTATTAATTGGATTGTTTGACTTTTTTACTGTTGAGGTTTGGGAGTTCTGTTTGTATTCTAGATACAAGTCCTTTGTTGGATATGCGGTTTGCTAATATTTTCTCCTAGTCGATAGCTTTTTTCATTCTCTTAACATGCTTTTTGTGATGTAAAAGTCTTTCTCATTACAAAAGTCTAATTTATCAAATTTTCCATTTATATATTATTCTTTTGGTGCTAAGTCAAAGAACTCTTAGTCTAGTCCTGGCTCCTATATATTCTTTTGCCACTTTTTTTTTGTAGTCTCATGTTTTATAATCCACGATTTATTTTGAGTGGATTTTCATAAAGGATATAATGCTTTGGCTGAGGATTTTTCTTTTCAGACTATTAATATTGATTGCTCCAGCATCATTTGTTGAAAATACTATCTTTATTGAATGGATTTTGTGTGTCTGTCAAAAATCAGAGGGATATTTGTGCGGCTTTGTTTCTTAGCCCTTTCTCCAATTTCACTGATTTACTGATGGATCTATCCCTAAACCAATATCCCACAGCTTTGATGACTGAAAATTGTTTTAGCTATTCAGATTTCTTCTCTTTTCATATGAGTTTTGAACAATTTTGCCTACTCTAAATAAAATCTTGCTGGTATTCTGACAAAATCACATTTAACATGTATGTCAACTTAAGGAAAATTGACATCTTTACTATATTGAGTCTCCAATCTGCTATGTCTCTCCATAAATTTAGATATTCTTTGGTTTCTTCCATCAATATTTTATAGTTTTCACCTTACAATTTCTACACATCTCATTTTTGAGCATTCATAAATGTTATTATTCTGGCATTTTAAAATAAAACTTTGTTACTTTAAAAATGAAGAACAGCTATCATTTGTTCATAAATAGAGAATAACCACAAAAATACATAAAATTTAAGATGCAAAACAGAATTTGTTTTTTTAAAATTGGTCAATCTACTTTACAAAAACCAGCTCATTTATCATTAATTAGCCATGTACCATATTTCAGAATGTAATCAAATCTTTAATGATTCATGACTAATCAATAAGACATTCCTAAAATATAGCCATCAAGGTTTTATGTAAAAAACCTCAGAGTTGGGGTACCAACCCCTTCTTAGGTAGCGGATTCAGTAGTCAGATTGTTCCTTTGGTTGAAAACTCCTTTCTTTGTTAGTGCTGAGATCCACCACCCTCTTCCACCCCAGTCCCAAGTCCTAGAGCCCAGGGATAGATGCTGCTGATGAAGATAAGTGACTCAAAGTATGATTTAGCTGCTCTGCTCTTCTGTGCCGGCGAGATTCCATTCCCTGAAATTGAGTGGAATCCTGAATGGTCTTCTTTTGTTTTTGTAAATTGTATAATTTTTTTTTTTTTGCGGCAATGTTGGTTTACAACACTGTATATGACTTAGAAGTCCATGTTACCTCATCATGCCCAGGCCTCCACTCTAGTGCACTGAGCAACAGTCTCCCACTCCCTGGCTCCAGACATCTTATCTACCCTCCACTCTTCCACTGCTGGCAGGTGAATGTGGACATTAGGCTTCAATGACACCTTTGTTGCACCATTGTCATACAGATCTGGTATGTCCATCTCTGCAGCTCAGCTCCTGTCTTAGGATACAACAGAGGAAATAAGTCATATTTATAATGATTTATTTACCCTAAAATAAGGGTAGTGTCCTGTTCATCCCAACCACCCTCGAGGGAGCAGGGATTATCCTTCCAGAGTCCACAGACACATAGAGGACTAAAACTCAGTCCCTGTGTTCCAGGATCTCAGAGATGCATGTGCAGTCTTGAATCACTAAGTTCTGACAGATGTCTGCGCTAAAGCTTCAGGGATCCAGTGTCCAGATTCCCTTGGGAAAGAGGGGTCATCATGTAGAGTTTGATCTACATGAGGACCCAATAAGGACGATTTTTTAGTCCCATTTTACAATTGAGAAAACTGAGACTGTTATATAGTTTTTCCAAGATTGCAAAGTCAATAAATGACAGAATGGGCTTAGACTTTAGGTCAAAGCCCAGCTAATTTTTTCGTTGAGCAAATGGAAGAAACTGAATATTTATTCAATGGATGATAAAGGTAGGAATGAATTCTGTGTTGTCTGCCAAGAAATTTCCCAAGAGGCAACAAAGAATAATCGTTCCCCTAGCTCTTTTTGGTGGGGGCTACCCATGCTGCTGCTCCAGATCTGAGCATCCTGCCTGGGGAGCACCCCACCAGAGTAGCCCACAGCCTAGGGAGGAGTCCCTCCCTCTAGGGTAAGGTTTGCTGGGCTCCCCTTCACACTCCAGGGCTGTTGATTTCTCAGTCCCACTGACCCAGTGAGTGACTTTAAGTAAATAGCCTGTCCTGATCCTGGCAGAGAAAGGCAAGGGGATTCCTGCTGAGGGGTGGAAGATGTGTGAGGCAGTAGAAAGAGAAGCACACGATCCACAGTACAGGATCTGCTGCCCAAAGAAGTGAATCAATTTGCTTAATGTCCATCAAGCGAGAGCTAGGTTGTCAACAGCAGAGCAGCCAACAGAGCTGAGTGTGCACACAGGTGATGGGCAACACAGGCCTCCAGGTAGACCCTAGCGGAGGGCTCATGGGAAGGACCCTGTCTCCCTGGCGGGGTCCGCCTTGCCTGCATCTCTAAGGCCCCAGACAGAGGCCTGTGCCAACTTCCTCCCCAGCAGGTCCCAGCACACTGTAAATGCTCACTGCAACAACAAACCCAGAGTGAACCCTCGGGGGCTTTATTTTCATTTCTTCTTGGCAGGATGTAACTTCCTGCTTCTAAGAAAACATCTTTAAGCACAGCCTCAAACCAGTTCCAGGGTGTCCGGCACATCCCCTTGCTCCGACAGAACGGCGGCGTGATGAGCTCACTGGAGCTCGATTGGAAGCACATGGAGACTGTTTCCTTTCAAAATCCCCAAGGGAGTCAGGCCAGGAGGGGAGAGATGTTTGATAAATCATGTTGGAGTTTTTATCAGGTCCAATGTATGAAGGCAAAAGCCAAGAGAAGGAGGAGGAGCCAATAGGGCCCCTAGAATCATAAGGGAAGGCTGAGGAACATGAGTTGCTCAAGCCAAATTCAGGATAGAATGAAGGGAGGGAACTGGTGTTTACTGAGCATCTACTACAGGCTAAGTGCTGGGCTAGTCCAGGGGTCAGAGAGAGGAGCATGCTGAGCACCTGTCCCGACTCATGTGGAGAACAGTTTAGTTGCAGAGGATGGTGTAGATGACAAAGGGAAGAAATGTAAGGGCAAATCCAATCAGGAGCAAACACTCAGGCATACAGGGCTGACCCGTTGCATTGCTCTGTCCGGTCCTCAGTCTGAGCCATCTCCCTTTTCCTCCATCAATGCAGGCAAATCTATTCCTGACCCAGAGTCTCAGGGAGCTCCATGGCAGAACATGGACCTGGGGTAGAACTGAGCGGGCAGTGAGAGCTGGAGGTAGAAGTATTGAGGGTCCTTGGGGCCCACCCACATCACTTTGCAGCTGGGTAGGCTCCGCATCTGGTTCTTACCAGGAAGAGCAGCAAGGTTGAGGCCCAAGTGGACAAGTGTCCTTGTTCACTGTAATGGCCTGGATGTAAGTCATGCACAATAGGCATAGAAGGGTGCCAAGTCCAGTGGACTTTGGAATCATACAGAAATTGTTCCAACTGTATCTTTCTGGTTAATTCAGTCTCCAGGCATCACATTTTTTTTTTCTGTGTAGTAGACATAAGGTCACCTGTCACCACGGTGACATAAGGTCACCTTGGTGTGAGGACATTTTGGTTATTGATGAATTCCTTTCTGTCACAAAAATATCAGGGTGATAGATCAGGATGCATATGATAGACTAAGATGGTATAGAAATAGAATAGAAGGAAGAGAGTCAAAGAACAGGACAGAAAATGTATCCGGGAATAAGGATAGCCACTTCATATCACAGTATTTCATTTTCTAAAGCTGAAGAAAAATTTCATCTATAAGAATTCTTGCCACCCATCTGAAAATGGGATTCAATGCATTTTGCAGTTAATGGAGATGATATGATAAAGCAGAACAAGTCCCTGCAAGAATCTCTGCAGTTCTTGGTGTCAGAATAGGTAAGAATTAAGACTAAAAGATTAAAAAAAAAAAAAAAAAACAACTTTCTTTTCTTTTTTGTTTTTAAAGGTTGATTTATTTATGCAAACAAGAGCTGGGGTGTAGGCCAGAGGTTTGGGGGTGGGTAGTGAGAGGATTCACCCGAGTCAGAGAGGGGAGCAGAACAGGCAGATGGACTGAAATACACTGCTGAGGGGAGCAGTGGGTGAGACAGGAGAGGTCTGCTGCGCCATGTGGGAAGCTCCCTGGCCGGGGATAGAACTCGTGCTGCAGTGGCTCTGAATAGCTTCATAGTGCTGACACTTAACCCCTTGCGCCACCAGGGAGGCCCAAGACTGGAAGTTTTTTAAAGAAAATGCAGTGTAGGATAATAAATGATGCCGGTAGGGAAATCTTACCAGGTCTCACATAAGGTAATCTTGCAAGCTGGGGAAAAAGCACCAGGCAACAAAGCAATTTAGTATAAGTAATTGTGTACCCCAGGTGCCCGACTCCTGGCAAAGCTGACTTGATATTGATGTAGGTTTCACAATACCAAGAAGAACGAGAAAATAATTTTTTTAAGCAATCATCCCTATCACATGTCAACAAACAAGACTGTTCTGTCCAGCAGCTACAGGATGGGTAGCTGCTCTCAGTTGTTGATTAAAGGCAGACCCCAAGTTTTGGGCAGAAGCTCAGTGGAGGAAGTGTCGGCCTCCTCCTGCCAGCAATGACTTAGTCCTGAACATGTGCGTGAGGTGTGTGCGCCCATGCCTGTCTGTATGCACCATCATCCTCCACTATTTTGAAGCTACTAGAAAATACAGACTATAATGGGGGACTGGACCCCTAATACACACATCTTATTAAATGGATACTGAAGTTTTAGTCTTAAAAATGTTCAGAACCAATGAAATTAGTTAACCACCCCAATCAAATATGAATCCCCATAAAGAACACCACACTTGGGTTTGAACAATGCGTCCTCCAAGAGATGGTAAGCAAATTTTTAGTGAAATGAGTAACTTACTTAAAAAAATATTTTTTAATAAACTCTTTAGGTTGAGAATGGTTCATAAAATCTACAACTTGAATTTTAGAGTAGCTGGTGCAACTTTCAGGCTATCAATACAATACACAGGGGTTTGGGCCACAAAAAGACTCGGAGTCTACATTACTCATCTGCATAGAAGAGTATGTATTTATATTACTTACATTACTATTCCAGGCAATTATGTCTCACATTACCTGAGAATATTTCTCCTTTAGTTCTTTCAGCTTACCTTTTTGGTTTTAAAATATTCTCAAAACTATTCCTTGATCTCTATTTACATAGCCCCTTTTCGCCCTCCACCATGGAAGTTAAAGGAATTGAAAACTACTTTCCTTGATCCTCCCCTCCATTCCCCATCTCATTTTCTGTCCATTCTATTCTTACTTCAAAATATAGGTTTCTTATATTTTCATCCTCCTCTGTTAATATTTTATATTTTGTTGAATCTAATTTTAAGGCCTATTATTGTTTTATGTTCCATAATGTAAAAAAATATGCTATCAAAATGCTCATTGACTATATAAAGTACATTGTGATTTTAGGGAGGCTAAGACGTGTGCAGGGATGTCTAGCAGAATTCATGAAAGACGATAATTAGTCTTTTGTGCTTTGCCTATGGTAAATTCTAAAAATAAAAATAAGCAATATTGTCCTACAATATTGTTATTTGTAATATTTCAGTAGGGTGACTAGAACATAGAAAAATTATATATGTTTTTATCACTAAACCTGTACCTCTCAAATGTGATTATTCTATGCCAAAGAGATTTTCTTTTTTTATAGTCTCTAATTCCTCCCAAATCACGTAATATTTTAGGTCTTTCATATGGTTTTCTTATACACCTTTCCTAGAATATTTATGGCATATATTTTCTTATTGTAAAAATAGAATGTTTTGCTTATTTTTTACCTTAGCACTAAGATTGTCTAACCCTGAGATAACACTATATTTTGGAAAATTCACTTTTTTCTTGATAATATTCTTCTCGGGGCCCTCTTATTAGACCAGTTAATTTCCAGATCTTCCACATAGCTTATGTTTTTCCAGAATTAAGTACTGGTATATATCTTCAATTCTTAAAAGTTCATATACTTTTTCCTTTTCATTAGATTACTTTTTCATTATTATGTGGTATATTCTTAAGTAAATTTTTCAGAAGAGTGGAAACTTTGTATATCTAGATCTGCAAATACTCTGAATTTCTGATTAAGCACGTTCATTTGTCCCTGCTCTCTCACCAAACCCCAGTAAAATAACAATATAGTGATATTTTAAGCACATAAAAAGAAAGAGCGATAAGAGACAATTTAACGTGACCAAAATATCACTAAAAGAGGAACAATAAATGTTAAGTGGCGAAACAGATTCCCAGTCTTCACATGGTAAAGAGCATAGTATTCTAGTCTGCTCTTGAGCTTCCACAGAATTAGGAACTGATGGCCCAGCTGCTTCAGGAAGTGAGGGTAAATAGGATGGGCTGGTAACTGAGGATATGCTGGCAGCGTATTTAAGTTTATTAGTGGTTCCCGCAAGAATATGATGCTCTTTGGATGCTTGCTACTGTTTATGATTAAATTATTTTATGATGATGATGAAAGAGTCAGGCACAGCCTTATTTAGATTGCTGCTGCTCCCCCTAGCCCACTGCTATTGTGAAATTTTTCATTTCTGGGTTCCTTTATTATCCCCCTAGAAGTTTGGGAACCATCATAAATCAATGATTGTTAGACAGCTAGGTAGGTAGGTAGGTAGATAGAATCACTTTGCATTAGTATCACTGCTAGGAAGATTCAGGATGATACTAAGAGATGATTCCTCATAACTTATGGTCCAGGCCCTGAAAACTTGGCCCATGATTTAAAAGCAAAACACTTTGTCCACAACCAAGTTACATCAGGAAGATAAAGTTCATTGAAGGTTATGATAGGCAACATAATTATGATGAAACAGTTGAACATTAGGCTGTGTATAAAGTCCTCTGGCTACATCTGGAAAACATTGGCCTAAAAAACCCTGACCTAGAGAGTGTCAACCAAGAGACAGAACAACATTAGGATAAAATGTCTTTTAATTAAATTTGCAGGAAGAGGAGAGAGCAAGATTTTTTAAAAGGACAGAATTCCCTTTCTCAAACCATATGGAAGCTTATCTGTAAGGTTAACAAAGGTGGTGAAGGTTTCAGGAGCAAAGGCCTCGCTGCTATTCTAAAATCCTTTATGACCTGTATTTTTAATCAGCTCCTCAAACTAAGGGACAATTCCCAGCTGGAATATTCCCGTGTTAGTCTTCTTGGACTAACACAACACGTTACCATAGACTGAGTAATTTAAGAAAAATAATTGATTTTGTCAGCGTTCTAGAGACCAGAAAGTAGAATCTTTAGGTTCCAGCAGGGATGGTTTCTGGTGCGAGTTCTTTTCCTGGCTTACAGAAGGTCACATTTCTGTTTCCTCACATAGAAAACATAGCTCTCTGGTGTCTCCCCTTTATGAGGGTATCAATTTTACCAGATCAGAGAGCTCCACCCTTATGACCTAATTTAACCTCAGTCATCTCCTTAAAGGCCTTACATCCAAATACAAATTACTTGTGGGGTTTGGGCTTCCATATATGAGTTTTGGGATAAGGGGTCAATTCAGTTGATAGCAGTGTCTTACACACACTGGGGCCTATGGCCATTATTCACAGTGGTCTGCGACTGTCTCAGTGCTGTAAATTAACCCTTTTCAAACTGTAGCAGTGTGTTTCAGTCAGTGCCATTTGCACAAAACATCACAAAGGGAACAGCGGCTATTCCTGCTTTCCCTCTAGTTCTTTCATGCCGGAGGAGTAACGTGTGCCCATAAAGCCACAGGTGTCGGTTCTGATCCATGCTCCGCATCCCGGCTTTTGTGAGCTCAGCAGGTTATTTAAGTTTTCTGAACCTTACTTCCCTCATCTGTAAAATGGGGACAGTACTGCTAACCCCACAGCTGGTGAGGGGATTAAGTAGATGATATGTCAGCAGAGCACACCCTAGAAGTGCTCCCTTTCCTCCCTTGCCCTTCACAGAGCCAGGGACACCTTGTGGTCCCCTTCTTTTTTTGTAACCCCACATGTAATTTCATCTGAGAGTGTTCAACAGCCCTTTCTCTGGGGACACTCAGACATAGCTGCATTGCGCAGTCCGCATGTCCCAGAGGAATGCCATGCTAGCCAGCCTCCTGGAGAGGCAGCAGCAGCTGGCTTTGTTTGCTTTTCCACCCTCTTCCAAGGCAACTCTACCTCTGGACTGGCCTCAACCCCCACCTTCAATGAAGTTACTCCATGAGAGACCGGTGCTTCTCCAAGCATACCACCAGCCAACATGAGCATCCCTGGGACCCTGTTAAAAATGCATATTCTCAGGCCATACCCAACACCCACCTAGTCAGAAATGCTGGGTGAGACCCAGCAATCAGTGTTGTGTCCAGCTCTTCAGGAAATGCTAAGGCCCCCTTGTGAATTGCTGTGTCAGTGAGTGACAGGAAGGCAGGTAGAGGGGAGGACAGGAAGTTCTCGAGGCAACACCTGCATGTCAATGACACTCCACAAGTTACTGAGGTGTCCTTTCCCTTCTCTTAGAATCAGCTCTCTCTACCACTCTAAGCCACACGTCCCCCAGTTTTTTCCCACTGCTCCATCCTTGCTGCTAAGTTGGTGACCCACAGGGAGAAAGTGCTCAGTACATATTAGTGGAATGAAAGAGGCCATAAGATCCTGAAAAGTGACTGTCACCAGGAGGTCCCAAGAAATTCAGAGGAGCAGAGTGGGATGCAGTGTGTCAGGGCAGACACTTTACCCAGCATACAATGCAACACACATCAACAGGAAAGACCTGACTGAAAAGCTGGAGCACCGCTGTCGGTTGTGAGGTGTTGCAGAGTGTGTGAAATCAGGGGTTTATAGGCATCACATGGGAGTCTCCCTGAAATATACTTCTGCTTATAGCTGCCACCTTGGAGTGAGGAACAGTCTCCTCATGCCAGGATGATTAAAGAAGAGCAGTAGTTCAGCTCAGTTGTGGACTCACAATGTGTTCAGTACATACACACCCATGCACAAACACACACACTCATGCCATGTGCTGTTAGGGAGCAGGGTCCTCACCTCTGAACCCCCAATGCCAGCCCATTGAAATTTACTAAATGAAGTGTGAAACAGCCCTTTGCCAATGCTCAATTTCTATACAAATCAAACTCTTTCAAATATCCAGACCAGAATGTGCACCTAGCAGGCCCTGCCCTTTGTTCTTTCTAGCATTGGGGTGCTCACCCTGAGGAAAGTCTGGAAATAATGGGACAGAGTGGCCCACTGACCAGATGGGCAGTGGGCCCTGTGCTCTTGAGGACAATCTCTGGCCCATGGGAGGCAGTGCCCTCCACCCCACTGCTTCACTGAAGAGAACCAAAAGTCCTGGGTGATTCCACCGGCTAGGAGGGTCTGTGGGCCCTGGACAAGCATCTCCTTTGTTGAGGCTGAAGTAGAAGAGTGACTGGGCAGACAGCTGGAACACCAGTGATGGTATCTGTTTGATTTGGCTATGGTCAATTAGCCTTTATTCTAAATAGCCCGGGGTCACATTGCTTCCATCAAGCTGACTTTCCAAGGACCATGGCCCTCTTGAAGACAATGAGGCACTTAATGAAGATGGATGGCCCATTGAAGCCTGTGGGGGTGGGGGGGTTTCCCCACAGTGGGAAGAGACGGTGAGGAGCCTGCGGGAGGCAGGTGGCCTCTGAGCCCTGCCCTGAGGCCCACTTCCCCAGACACAGACCACTGGCAAAATCCTCATCCTGATTAAGGTGTGTCCTGATGGCAGCCCTGTTCACCTCAAACAAATAAGCAGCCAGTTATTCCACTAACAAAATGGATTTATTCAGAAACAACAGCAGAGGGTAGTTTGGGAAGTGAGACCTCATGAGAAACACGTGCACTTTTCCTTACAGCAAAAGAAGTTCTTAGAAAGATTTTGGAGGGGCCATTGTAAACAGTCTGTGGAGGAACCTGGGCCTCCCAGGGCCGGTGGCCAGGCATCTCTGTTGGCGGAGCTGTTGCTGGGCTGGGCGAGCCTCCTCCACTCTGCTGGGGCAGCACAGCAGCGTTGCTTCCTGTAAGTAAAGCCTGTCTCTTCCAGGTGGGTCTGCTGTATATGCCGCTTGCAGGTGCTTGAGACACCTCTTCTAGCCTCCTGATATCATTTAAATGAGGTTTCAAAATATTAATTTGCCTACCACACCTGGTACCCCAAAGAGACTGTAAAATGCAAATGTAGGCCCTGAGTCAGGCCCTCACTTGGTTACCTTTGCTCTCTCCCTTTGGGATAAAAACTACAGCTAACACATAGAGCTTCTGGGTTCAGGCCCTGATTCTTCCTCATTTCCTGCTGCTCCCCATGCACCCCACCGGCCCCCCCACAGGGGGCATTTCAGCAGCTCTGAAATTAACCTAGTTCCTGGACTTACAGTCTGTAGCCCTTGGGTGGGGGCCCACGCCTGTAGTGTCCATGCATCTACAGGTGACCAGAGAAGCCCCAGTCCATCTCCTTATCCAAGGCTTCTTATCCAAAGCCTTTCCTCACCCTTCACGCCACCATAATACTGTGTCTCTGCTACCCCCCTCTTCTCATCATTTTGGGTATTGCATTGTCCTTTTTAAAATCTTTAATCCTTTTTTGGCAGCTTTCCTACTTGCCTGTGACTATGTAGGTGTCTTTTTATTTCTTCTTTGCCTAATAAAACTGTCCTTCTAAAATGTTAAAAATAAAATAAAATCTTTACTCCTTTTTGCCTGATTATCAAAGAGCTCTGTTTACCTTAAGCTAGAAAGCAAAGGAGAGCGTGCGTTTAAGAATGGCGGTGCCCGGTGACTCCACTCCAGTGTATGTTGTATTTCAGTTATTCCGTGTTTACATCTCCATCTCCTCTACTTGGGAAGGGGCACCTCACCCCACTCCCCTCTGCAGTCCCTCCTGGCACCAGTCAGTGGTGCAAAACTGGAGAGAACAAGTATGAGAACTCTACTCACTCTTGGGGTCACATCCAAAGTAGAATAAGCCTCAGTGCCTTGGATCCCATATGCTTGCGCATCTTTTTCCTGCAGTAATCCTCTCCCCTGCAAGCCACCAGGGAAGGGCAGTGAGATCAGTGAGATCAGTTTCATGACACATTTAGAACCTGGAGTCATCCTCTTGTTGCTGGTATCTACCTGGGAAAAACAGAGTAAGAACTCTGATTTTGAAACTCACAGGCTCAGGGAGGTTGTGTAAAGCCAGGCCTCTGAACTGGATTAAGACAGTGCAGCTGAGCAATTCTTTCTAGGCCACATCCACAAAGAGCAAGTGAGCCACAGGTTCTCCCAGAGCTGGAAAACTGAACTGAGATTGCGTTGGAGGCCAGTCTGGTGCTCAAACACACAGCACTCCTTCTCCCCCACCCCCAACAATAAACAAGAATTAGGCTATTCAGATGGGACTCAGAGCCCACTGATGAAGATTGACATGTAGACGGACCATTGCAAATCACGTGATTTGCGCAGCGGTGGCCCCAGAGAGAGGGCCGGCAGCTCTTGGTGGGTCTATAAGTGTTTCAGAGAGTCAGTGCTCATCTTCAGTGTGTTTTCCACACATCTTGCAATCCTTTTGGCCCTTTCTAGACCAGATGGTCATTAACCTTGAACATGTGGGATCTGGTCTTGGCTGGATGTCAAAAGTTGACTTGATCTCAAAGTTTCATTTGAGGTCTTCAAAACAGAATTCATTTAGTCAGCAGGGCTTTGCTTTAAAAGTAAACAGGTGGAAAATAACAGGTCTTGCTTTCAAACGTCAGCTGAGTAATAGCACATGACAGTGCGACCTGTGTGTTACCAGGCTTTGTGGACGTGGGCCGCATGGTTCCAATCACTCGACGTGCTCTGGCCACTCCAGGATGCGAATAGTTTCTAAATGATGTGTGTGCTCACGTGCAAGGTCCATGGCCAGCTCAGAAGGAACTCTGCCCGCATCACCGAGGGAGAAGCCAGCAGGTCCTGTTTGTAGATGTGGATTTTAAGAACCTACTTGAGCTTTATCCTGATCCTCTCAAATCCCCCACATGGCTCTACCATCCCCATGTTCACAGTGCACCTTCCTGAGGACCTTCTTGTTATCTGCTCTTGTCCTTTTGGATTCCTCACTTCCTCTCCCCCTTAACACATCCCATTGAGAGGAAAATGAAAGTGAGGGGAAGACGGCCAAAGGAGCTTCTGCCTGGGGGAACATTCACTGATGCTTCGAGGGCTCAGAGATCCTTAACTCCCAAATGGACCATACCAAGCGCTTTCCCCATGCCGTTGGAGGTCCATGATGCAGTTTAAAGAAAACCCACTCCATGTGTTTATGACCCATCTCCATGCAGCTCATCCAAACGTTGGATTTAAGAGTTCATAGATATGGGCCTCCCTGGTGGCGCAGTGGTTGAGCGCTGCGCTGTGGAGCTGTCGGCAGCAGCGACGCGAGTTCGACGCCCAGCCGGGGAGATTCCCACATGGCGCCGCACACCTCCTGCCTCACCTGCTCCTGCCTCACCTGCTGCTCCCCTCAGCAGTGTATTTCCATCGATTTGCCTTTTCTGCTCCCCACTCTGTCTCCGGTGAATCCTCCCACAGCCCCACGCCTCTGGCCTGTACCTCAGTTTGTATGCAAAATAAATAAATCTTAAAAAAAAAAGTTCATAGATATGCATGATGCCTTTGGAGTCAACTTTACTAGCCTTCCGTGCTTTCATTCTTATCGAGAGAGGAAGTGGGATTTTGCCAAGAGTCAATGATTTGGCATCTCAGTAGTTTCAATTTGGATCCGTAACATTGAAACTGTAAGGCTTGGATGGAAGTTCAGCCTCAGAAAGAGTGTTCTCATCTCTGCCCTGATTCAGAACTGCAGGGAGGAAGCTTTCATTGGCCTGGTGGAAGCCTTTACATCTTCAGTCTGATTCAGCTCCCCTTGGAGCTTAGCAGAACTAAGGCAGAATCTAACACCACCAAGAAGCTCTCACAGGTCATGGCTGGCCTTTGGGAGTGACAGACGTTTTGAAGCTTGGCAGTGAATTGAAGACTTTTCCTTCTATTCTTGAGGCATTGAGAAGAAACATGCAATGGTCCTCAAAATAGACAGGTTGGGTCAGCCTCAATGGTCAATACATGACACCCACAACTGCTGAGAAAGAAATTGGGAGCTGAATTTTGCTCCTCCCAAATTAGCAATAGTGGCTGGTAAGAAGATTAGTAGGGCACATGGTCTTTCCAGAGAAAGGAGGAGGCTGCAGAAGAGTGTATGTGCCTTCCAGCAGAAGGTTTCAAGAATAGCTTGAAATGTGCTGCTCAAGGTCTTTCCAGATCTTCCACTTGGCTGAATAGTTGGCACAGTGTTTATATAGAGAAGGAAACACATATATGGACAAGGCAACACGGATGATGCTGGGTCTGTTCTCATTACCACCCAGACCACAGGGCCTGCAGGGCAACCTCAGGTATGGTGCACAGACTGCGGTCTGCAGTCAGATGAACCTGTTTAATCCTGAGTCTATCACCTAGGAGCCATGAGACCTTGGGCAAACCGCCTCATCTCAGTTTCTTCCCCTGGAATGGGTATAATGATACGAACCTTTCAGGGTGATTTTTGGGAAAATGCACAGAGTTGCTTAACAAATGATAACAGTATATGAAAATGGTGACAGGCTGTCACTGGCTGGTTAAGTTGTGTTCTGTGGTCCTGGGGGCTGAGCTGTTGTGGTCTCAGGGGTTCTACTCTCCAACTTGGTCAGAGTAAAGGAATAAAAGCAGAGGTCTTCAGAGCCCACACAGTGCTGCCATGCAGAACAGAAAACAGGCTTGGACATGAGACTCTAAGGCTTGGAGACCCAGGCTGGAATCTCAACTTCTTGTCCTGGGTTGCAGTTGCATTGTCTAAATAAAGGGGGCTTATGGTATTGGGGCTCCAGAATATCTCAAGGATCATATAAAAAAATGGATATGGACAGGGTTAAAATTCTAAGCAGGGATCTTAAAACCAGTACCTGTGGGTGTCAGGCTGGTACAGGAATGAGGGGTAGCCCGGTAGGAATGGGGGAGGGACCTGCATGCCCTGATGGAGCACATTCACCTTCCCTGGTCCAAATGCATCCTCTGGACAATAAGTGCTTTTAAATTCACACTCTAAAGCGTCATGACACTCCCTGCAGACCTCTGCTCGCTGCCAGTAAGTCAGACAGGTGGGAAAACATGGCAAGAAATCCATTCATCAGAGGGTACCCACCTTTCAGTCATGACATGGTCCTGGGCAAATGATTTCCTCTTAAAGCCTTAGTTTTTTGTTTGCAAAACAAAGTGTCAGGATGATTAAAGGAAATTTTAAGCCCAGACCCCTGGCACATGGTACCTTCTCTGAAGCTGGATTTGTCTTTTCTTTCACACACATGCACACAAACACACAGTAGTTCCAATTATTTCCATTGGTTCGTTCAAGCATTTTATTGGTGGCCAAACATAGATACAAAAAAAAACGGGTGCAGATGAGGCCAGTCTTAAGGCAGCCTCCAGAAATAGCCCAAAGGGAAAATACAAATCTGGTCTCAGTGCGATTTAAGTGCTCTTAATACAGAATAGAAATGCATACGAATGTGAATGCTTTTCTGTCCCACTTCGATAGCGGGCTTGCAGGAGGAAGGCTCACTTCCTCGCAGGTCCGGCTCACAATTGACTCCAGGAAAGCTGTTCTCCGATCTCCCAAGCATGTTTTGATTCTGGAGGTCCCGCCAGCCACTAACAGAGCCCCATTCATGGCCGACTCCGAAGAGTAACAGAGCATTGCACTATTGCCCACCCCAGGCTCACAGAAATCAGGTTTACAAAGAGTTATTTTCCTAAGGACAGATTTTTAAAAATTCCATTTCCTTCTCTCTTGCCCATGCCCAACCCCCATAGTCTTATGATTGGATCAGAAAGGTCTGTGGCCAAGCTTTTCTTGGATCCTGTGAATCAAGATCAATAAATATCTGTGCCGAAGCATGCCTGGCCCAGGCGCCTTTCAGCATTCTGGAATAAGAGCCCTGGTTGTGTGCGGCCTCGTAGCCCGAGCCTGCACTTCCTCTTCTGCTACACATGTCAGGTTGTGTGCGGACCCACCAGCCCTAACGGCACTCAGAGAGGAAAGACCTCCCTCTCCCAGGCATTAGGGGCTTTGCACCCACAGGGTACCCTCCCCGGGGAGTGTTGCCCATTTTAGGAGTGGGGACAGGGAAGGGGATCGTTATTCTTGATCAATTAATCAAGTTGATCCACAACTTGATTGGGGTGGGGGAGGTTCATGAAATATTCTAGGCACAGCTACACACACCAGTCCTTAAGTGCCAGCACAGTTCCTTGAAAGAGCATAGAGAGGTCTCTATTCTCTGGGTCCCCTCCTTCCATGCCTGTCTTCTCTTTCACCCACTCCGCTTACGTGTGAGCCCCACAGGTCCATCGCAATGGTGCTGATGGTTAGCATCTTGACAAACCCAGCGGTGGATTCTTCTGCCTCTGACTCCACCTTTCAGCAGCATTTGCCAGTTGACAGATCACTCCCTCCTTCATCAACATGGTCCCCTTTGTGCTTCCACTGAACCACAATGTGCCATAGTGTCTGCCCTTCTTCACAGTCTTGATGATTCCTCTTCTTCCTTCTGACCCACTAACGTGGGTGTCAATGGCTCAAGTAGCTATCTATTTACACTGGGATCTGTGGCTTCAAACAACAACAATGCAACCAATATCCTTGCATTGATCATTTCAGGCCCGGCCTCTCCACACTGGCCTGGTTCCAATCAACATTCAAATCTCTATTTGAAATTGCAAACTCTACTTGTTCAAAATGTAACTTTGATATCAGCATTTCTCTGCCACAAAACATGCCCCTATTTAATATATACACTCTGCTCTCTAGTTTATTTCTCGGATTTATTGTCTCAGAATTAGATTTTTTTATCCATTTATTTGTTCCTTACTGGTCTCCTGCTAGATCGTAAGTTATTCAAGAGAAGAAACTTTATCTCATACTCTCTGCTATAACCTTCATTCTAAAAAGCATCCACTCAAGCACACAATATTTAATAAATGGATGAATAAAATGGAACTGAAGTTTGTAATGTGAAAGTTATTCTCCTTCCAGTTTCTTTTTAGATCCATCAAAGCATGTCTGTAACATTACTCTAACACATGATAATTTTCCTTTTTAACAAAGAGAGAACAGTTTCAGTCTGAGAAACTTGGCAAACAAGTATCCTGCTAGAATTTAATAAGCTTGTTTTATTTTCATTGTCTTTTTAATATAGTTCCCTTCTATTTATGGCAATTATTAATAACTCTATATTTATACTTGTGGTATAAAGTTTCCTTTTAAGTTCTATTTATGTAGGCAACATGAATGAATCAATTTAAAGAAAATATTAAGTAAATAATAGAAAATTGGACATTGGCCCTGACTGGAAAAGGAGACGGTATCTGCCAACACGCCGACCGCAGGGCCACAGGAAGGAAAGGGAGGCAAGTTGTTCATCCCAGGATCTGGAAATGGGCGGTGGGCAGAGACCAGCCCCCAAAGTGGGGTTCCGCACTGGGGGTTGCTGGATCATGGTGGCCAGCCTCTCAACTTCTGTGTGTCATCTGAGGCGCCACCTTCTTGTCAGGGTACCTTGGAGAGGATTTTGTACATGGCCAGAATCTCATGACCTCAAGAACTTTCTGAGAATATTCTGAAAAGGGGTGGGGGGAAGCAGGGGAAGGAGAAAAAATAAGGAAATGAGGGGAAAGTGGGGAATATATTAATTTATTTATTGCCTGCCATACCTGTCAAAATATCTCAACCAATCTTTTCTAAATGTTTAGTATCATAAACACAGAGGAAACACTGTCTAATTGCTTCTTTCCTGCTCTGGGACCAGGTCTTTGGCAGTGAGGCCAGGCCCTGTCCCCAGCATGAGACTTCTGACCTGTGCAGACTTGTTTTTGATACTGGGGGCTGCGCAAGGTCAGGACCTCAGTCCACCTCACCGTGGAGTCACAGCTGCTCAGCTGCTCAAAAGTTTTGCCAAATAAATCAAGTAAAAACTGAAGGTGAAGAAAACAAACTTTGAAGATACCAAGTCCCCATCAACAATGTAAGACAAGATAACAAAAAAGCAACTAAGTAAAGTGGTGTTGAGTGATTGAATGAGTGGTGCTTAAAGGAAATGCTGTGAGGTGAAGGTGAGAATGGTGTCAGGGGTGTGAGTATGTGCTAGGTATGTGGGGTATGAGTTTCTTAGAGCTCATATAGAGATACTCAGCATTAGCATTCCTTTATTAGGGTTTCCTAACTGTCCAATTGTTGGAGAGGCATAGCATAGAAACTTCACAGCAAAGACATCCTACATGATCCTGAAGGTTCCATGGGTGAGAAAGAGATTTGTCAAAAAGTGGCTCACCCACTGTCTTGTGTGCATGATGGCTAGAGTAGCAAGGCTGGGGCTCAAGGCAGCAGGCATGATGAGCTGGCTGGTGCTGGTTTTGTACCAATGATTGGGGTCCCATGAAGGAGGCACACACCTGGTGGGTGAGCCTAAGTCATTACGTGTGCACGTGCGCGTGTGCGCGCGCGCACACACACACACTTCTCTTGTGAGGGTATTCAGGATGGAAAGCGATACCCCATGTCAAGATAAATCATTCTGCCAATTGTTAAAAAGATCAAGAAAGAATTTATTCAAGATTATTGAGAAAAGGCAAAGACATGAACTCAAGGAACTCAACTTTGAATACTAGCAAGGGCAAGTGGAGAGTCATGGCTAACAGGCAGGTAAGGGAGAGAATAGACATTTACTTAGAGGAGTTAGAGATTGGAAATCTAAGGGCGAGGGGAGATTCTTGATAAACTGGATAAGCTGGATTTTTTTGTTGAGACTGGACTTGGTGTACCAAGGAAGGCCTAGTCAAGCCTAGTCAAGGCTTAGGGAGACTTGCTAAAGTTTAGTCAAGGAAGGTATCCTTGTTATCCTTAAGAAAAGAAAGGTTTGCGTGGGATATGGGTTGGACTTAGGGATGAAAGAGAGGGAATAGCTTTGAGTACAAGCATTCAGACATCTCTCAGGCCTCAGGGAGTAAGTCCATGGATTAGAGGAAGAGTCCAGAAGAGGTGGCAGGGCAAAGACGGTCCCAAGAATTCTGGTATGTAGCCCAATCAAGATATTTTACAAGAATAGGTAGCAAGGATTCCTCCGACTGTCCAACCTACAAGACCCCAGTGATCTATGAGGACTCAGAAGAAAAGCTAGGGCCAAGGATCTGGAAAGAGCATCTTTTACCTCGAGATAAAAGATGAGGGCTGTGGCAGATGCCCAGGAGATAGCACCCAGGGGTCCATGGACAGAAGGTATTGGAGGGGATGGTGCTGCCCACACAAGACTTTTGTGACTTAGGTTAGAACCAGAGAATACTGAGGTGAAGTTATTGGGGTCCTATCTCCTTGGTCAGACCTCCCAAGCTGGCTTGGGCTTGTGGGGCTTGGCCCACATCACTGTGGTCCTGGAGAGTGATAACCAACAGGCGGTGTGATGGGCAGGCCTGATGACTCCATTTTCATCATTAATGAAAGAGAGCATTACTTTCACTGGACTGGCCAGCTTGTGGCAATGAGGTGGATGAATGCTTTCCTTTTCAAAGGAATGTTTGAAAAGGGTAAGATTTCATGACATTTCTACCCAGGTATTCCACTTCTGGGAACCCAGCCAAAGTAAATAATATTAAACAGAAAACAAGCTTTCTGCATAAAGATGTTTATTGCAGTAGTACTTATGCTAGTGTAAAATTACAAACAATCTGAATGTCCTACCACAGGGGATGATGATTAAGTAAGTTCTTTCATAATCCACTCTGACATATTTATTCAGCCATTAAAAATGATGCCTACAAATTCTATAACAACATGAAGAAATGTATAAAATGGGTGAAAAAGTGAGAAACAGGATTTATTTATAGTGTGTTTGCATCTGTGTGCAAGTAAGAAAAAATAAAATAAAAGTCTTCTAATAACCAGAAAATTTAGCTATCCCAAATACCTTCATGCCAGATAATTCTCTATAAGGTAATACTTACAGAGTGTTCAGGTCATTAGGCCATGACAGACAGACAGGTGGACAGTAGGGGTGACTGACCACACCAAGAGGCCCCAACATTAGTCAGTATGGCCCAGGGTGTGCTGCAGTGACAACCACTACCAAACCTACTGACTTAAAACAACACAGGGTGATTCCTTGCTCAGGTTATGTATATAGAGCAGATGAATGGGGTCTCTGCTCTTCACTGTCCTCACTCAGAACGTGGCCTCCACCACCTAGAGTTCAGATTTTAAGGGGAGAGGGTTCTGTGTGGTTGCTCCCCCACTATTAAATATTCTATCCGATAAGTAGCTCATATCACTCCCATGCAACCCCATGGTATAAAAGTCACCACACAGCCCTCTCTCCCACACAGCCTGCTCTGTGCTGCGGAGAAGAGAGCCAGCTGCCTCTGAGCAGCTCCATTGGCCACAAGCTCTTTTCATGCGTACAATTGACATCAAGGGAGGCCCCATGTGGAGGTTTCTTGGTGCTACTGGGTCAGCATCACCCTTCATTACTTTGGCTACCACCCAAGAAAGACAACACCAGATATTCAAGACTTACCAAGACTAAGCTAATGACTTCGCTCCCCTCCTTTATCTTCCACCTACAGGATGGAGAGTTTTACCTTCTGTAAGACAACCTGTGGACACTTTACAATGTGCAGCATTTTCATATCCACATGACCCACAGGAGGCAACACAGGGCCCACTCTCAGCAGGCTCTTTCTCCAGGGCTTTCTCTCTCTTCCAACCCCAGTCTTCATCTGCATGGAGTTCCATTCTCCAAAAAACGGTTCTAATCAAAGATTGTTAAGATGAACTCACTGAGCTTTGTGTCATTCTTGACACTATTAAAATGAATGTGTTTAAATCTAAATGAATAAGTAAAACAGAAGCAAGATGGCAAGTGTTTGATATAAAACAAACACAATGTCTGGGAAAGTTACAGCTCTCTCTCTCTCTCTCTTTCTCTCTCTCTCTCTCTCTCTCTCTCCTCTTTCTCTCTCTCTCTTTCTCTCTCCCCCACTCCCCAGTTCTGCCCCACAATCATGTTTCAAATTGAGGGCATGATGGTTAATATTTTCCTATCAAGCATGCTTGAGCTGAGATAACCCCTGCCCACTGTGGTACTGGGCTTAGCTCAAGCCTTTCTTCACAGGCTCTGAGAGATTTATCAATAGAAGAAGGCTGGGAGTAAACACATTCATTTTTCATTGCTGGGTAACAAATTACCACAAGCTTAGTGGCCTAAAACAACACAAACATCTCATCTCACCATTTCCTGGGGTCAAGCGTCGCCATGTGGGTTGGCTCTATTCTTGTCTGAGGCTCCTCGACATTGTTGGCAGAATTGAGAATTCTGTGGCTGTAGCCCTGAGGTTCCTGCTTCCTTGGGGACTGTCAATAGGTCACTCTTTGCTCTGAAGGAGCCCCCAGTCACTAACCATGGTCCCTCCATAGGAGACACACTTCCAGTTCGCAGGCAATGCCCTTTTGATGGGGCTGAGGGAGGAGGGCAGTGCCACACACACAGCGCCAGTGGATGTGGACCCCTGGGGCAGTCACACTAATATTTTCTTCTCACCAGTCAGGGGAAGCAGTGGACCGTGGGAGGGAGAGTGATAGCAGATGTGTCTGGGACCTTGGCTGACAGTTGACACGGGGCAGCAGGGGAAAGGAATCATAGAACTCCCCTCGCTTTTGGAAACACACTCTTTGGCCTCTGTCCAGAGGTGCCATGGGCCATTGCTCAGACCTGCTACTCCATTTCGATCTTTGGCAACTGGGGACCAGGGTGGGAACCTGAAATGTAACTTTGGAGTCCCAGGGACAGTACTGGGGTTGGAGCTGTGGGCTTTGGGACATAGCTCTGCCTTTGTACTGGCTGTGGGGAGGGGGCAAGTCACTGGATCTCTCTGAGTCTCAGTTTGCAGCACCAGAGATGAGGGTGGACATAGGATATAGCAAGGTCCTTTAATAGAGAGGCTTTCTATCCTGCAGGTGTTGTCAGTGTATTCCCCACGCCCTTTGCTCCTGGGCATCCCCCTATAGACCCATGCCAATGGCCTGTGTGACTTTACTCAGGGAAGGCCACACAGTGTCCAGGTGGCCACAGAATATGCACTCTTCTGTGCCCCACCACTGTGCTCACAGATACTGCTGACATTAAAACCATCAAGAAGACCACATGACCAGGCCACAGATCAGGTTCTATAGGAGGGGGTAGTTCTCGGTGTCTGAATTTCTCCATCTCAAACTGAAGAATTTGGAACTGTCCTAAAGTGTCTACTATGTAGCCTCATGTCTGGGCTGAATTTCCCTGATTCTGGGGCAGCCTGTAGTAACTTTATCCATATTTCTTTTTTAGCTAAATCTTCTAACAACCATTACTTAGTAGGCCATACCAGGGTTTAGCCTGAAACCAGGTTTAACAGGTAAATCTCTGGGGAAAAACCCCAAGCTGGACACATCTCTGGGTCTAGCAAGAGCAGACTGTGCATTGAAAGAGTCCATTTCTGAAGATAACAGCCGAGCCCAGGTGAAGAATGGAGAGGCCAGGAGCTCTCAGTGCGTTCACTGCAGCACAGTCCTGTTCTAACCTGAAGGCAGCCTCTGTCCTTCTGCCTAACAGCCCCTGGAGCTTTTGAGGTGCCTGTGCAAGGCCTGGTGCATGCTTGTCTGGGGTTGTGGAGTGGACACCACTGTACTATAGTGCAAAACTCACTGGACCCTCCCTCTGCTTTTGCTCATTGTGGAGCTAGGGGCAGCCACTTGCCTTTCCAGAGCCTCAGTTTCCTCCTCTGCAACATGGAACCAACAAAACCAGTTTTTCCTGGGTTGAGTAAGAATGAACCAGTCTAAGTAAACAGTTTACAGAGTATTATGGATGTGACCCCCAAATCCATGAGTTAAAGTCCTGCCCCCAGTACCTCAGAATATGACTAAATTTGAAGAGATTGTTATTAAAGGGGCATTTAAATTAGAACAAGGTCATTGGGTAGACCTGAATTCAACATGACTGGTGTTCCCATAAGAAGAGGAGATTGTGACCCAGATGCACACAGAGGGAAGACCTACGAAACAGGGAGACCGCGGTCTCAGAAGAAACCGACCCTGCTGACGTCTTCTTCTCAGACTTTTAGCCTCCAGAACTCTGAGAAAGAAGTTCCTGCCATGTAAGTCTCCCAGTCTGGGGTACATTTTTATGGCAGCCCAAGCTCATTAATGCACAGGGGAAGATTTGTTTTGCGCCAGGCACAGAGCGAAAAGCCAGAGGGGGTTGGGGCTCCACCCTCGCAGCTCCTCCCATAGTCAATTCCTGCTGTCCCACCCTCAATGGCCCAGGGCCCAGTGTACCCAGCCCGCCTTGTGGCCCAGAGCACCTCGTGCCCAGCACAGGACAGCTGCCGGGCCTCGGGCAGGGTAGCTGACAACAGGCCACAGCAAACTTGTTTTGATTGCAGGCGGCTCTGCTGAGAGGCTGCAAACGCCGCCAACTCGTCTAACATGATTCCGCGAGAAATGTTGACTCTAAATTACAAGGACTTAATTTTTCCAACCACAGCTAGGCAGTAAATGACTCTCTGAAATGACAGATGGAAAGTTCAGTTAATATGTTTATCTTCTGGCTCTAAGCGGCCCTTCCTCCCCCAGCGTTGCTCTGAGCCAGGCCGCATGGAGACTGGACGGCAATGTCTGCTGCCCCCAGTCCCAGGTCCACTCCCTGGACCTGTTCCCCCAAACTTTCTGTGGAAATGGGTCGCTGACGGGTGCAGAAAGGAGAGCTGCATGGGAGCCCCAGGCTCCAGGCCCCTCTGAAGAACCAACCTGACTGTGTCTATTTTAGAAAAGACAAGGGAACTACCTTCAAGTGACAGGTTTCCAAGGTTGCAGGTCACAAGACATCTTCCCCCGGGTCAGCTACAGAATGTTAAATCTAATGTCTCCCTGCCAGCCCTCCGGGGGTGCTAGGAGCAGAATATTAATTAAAAGAGCCAAGATATTCATAGTTTTCTACAAGCCTGGTCCTATGCCACCCTAGGAGAGAGAGGTCACTATTATTCCCATTTTATTGCTGCAAAATCTGAGACACAGAGATCAAGCAACTTGCTCAGCATCACATCGGTGTTCAGTGATAGTACTGAAATGCGAACCTGGCAGTTTGGCTTCATAATTCAAGTTCTTGATCACCTCTGTACTGTCCCCCCAAAAATTTGCTATGGAAAGATTCTAGGAGAAGATATTACACCAGGGAGGCTGCTACTTGGCAGGGCTGTTGCCAGTTAGTACTGGACCAGATGCCACATGGTAGACTTAGGCTGGCCTGGGAGGGTGCCATCTCTGCTGACATCAGTCTTGAGGGAAGGGGACAGGCACATGGCACCACTTTACTCCTTCCCTCTCACCTCCAGTGCTTGCCTGTGGCCCACCCACACCTCTTCTGACCTGGGAGTCCTGATAACCAGCCCCCTTTTGATGCCACTTCCCAGAGGGAGTGGCTAGCATAGAATGGACCTTTGTCCTCTGAGACCTCTGCTTCCAGGGAAGAGCTCTGGGCCAGCCTGCTCTCCACTGCCACTCATGTTTCCTCTCTGCCAGCCTGTTGGATGGCCTTGCCCCTTGTATAGAAAGTTGGAGCCACTGGAAAGATAGAGGGAACATTCTACTTTAGTGGGTAGAGACAAAACATGATCCTTACAAATCTTGATAGGGAAGACCCCCCCCAAAGATATAGATATGTAATGTGAATGTACCACTTTATGTCATTTTTAAGTGGACAGAGCAGTGGCATCAAGTGGATTCCATCACTGAGCAGCCATCACCACATCTAGCTCCAGAATTTTCCATTAAGTACCAATCTCCTCTCCCGCCCCCATCCACCCCTGGCAACCAGCATTCTCCTTTCTGTCTCTGTATACTTAATTGCTCTAGGTAAGGAGACTCAGGGTCAACCTAGGAAGACTCCCCAGGTTCAGGGTTAGTTTCAAGGTCGCTGTAGCTGCAGAATAGTGAATTGGAGAAAGACCTCCCCAGTTGCTGTGATAAGAGTGAAACAAAATATAAGGGCAGCTGCACTGAGGCAGTGGCTACCAGAAGGTGCCCAGCCTGGAGGACAAAAGACCTGGAAAGAAATTCCTGCCCAAATAATAGAGCTGTGGTCCCAGGTAAGTTCTCAGATTCTGCAGACTTGTTACCTATGAATGAGATGACGATGACACTACTGTGGAGTTTACATTGAATAATGCAGTAACAATAGCAGTGGCTTTTCATCATTGCCTGTCCAGTGCTACACATGGTTTTACATGACCCGTCTCAGATCAGCCATGGTTCTCAAGCCCTATAGTGAGCAACTCCCAAGTCAAAGAAATAAACAGGCTTTTTGAGGTCCAGGGCTTAATAGTCCAGATTTGCAGCTGAGAGAAATTTAGTCCAGGACCCAACCCAGAGGGGTGGCTCATAAATGTGAGTTTGCTTATAATCCCTCCATAAATGTAAATCAACCATTACGGTGAATTTCTCACATGAATGCACCTATCAGTCATTCAGATGATACTTTCAACTCTTGGAGTTGCCCTAGAGTTCAAAGCAAAGTGGCCTCAAGACAGATCCCTTTCAGCGTTTCAGTACAGACCCAACCCGGCAGGAGGCCTCTCTTCAGTTGAAAGACGGCTGAGGCCCTGACGCTTCCTCAGGGAGGCTTTGCCTGAGGTTGGCAGAGGCTGCAGGAACCTGGGAGACTGCAAAACCCCAGCAGGCTCCTGGGAATGAGAATGTCAAGGGGGCTTTTGTTGAACTACCACAGACACCAGCTCTCTGCTATCTTGAGACAGACCACAGGAGAGGAAGATGTGTCTCTACTCAGGATGAAATGGCGCTATCCCTGTGGGACCTCAGAGCCAGAGAGGCAGGAGTCAGGAAGTCACTGGTGATACAGGCTGCAGGATTCTGAGAGCCTGGCTGGGAGATCCTGGCTTGTCAAAGCCATAAAAAGGCATTAAATGGACTGGGACATGAGCTCTACTTGCTGACACACAGGCTCCAGGGAGAAATGCAGGTTTCTTTCTTCTCCTCTTTGTCATCTGCAATGTCCCACTGTTAAGTCTCATCTCCCTGGTCTGACATCCCAGTCTTTTGTAATCTAGCCATGTTCAATGCTGTTACTCCTGCTTACTTGCCTCTACCCATGTACACTGAGCTTGAGACAAGAGGAATTGACAATTCTCTTTCAGACCCAAGTGTTCTGTGATTTAGTGCCTTCTCCCGAGAACTGTTTCATTTTCTTCCAATGACTGAATTTTCTTCAAGACCAGCTCAACATCATCTCTTTCAGATGCTTCCTTATTATGTGGTCTCCTACAGGGTCCCCCAAAACCCCTCACTCCAAGCCCTGTGCCCTCCCAGCACTGGGTTCTACCTCTAAGCTTCCCCATCCACATGGTTTGACAACACATCTGTTCAAGTGTCTGGTCTCTGCTAGATTGGCAGGGACTGCACCGCAGTCTCCATGGCCACAGTGCGGTGTGGGCCCCAGCCCGGGATGCTGTTCAGGGCAAGTTGCCTGACTCAATTAATCAAAGTTTGCTGTCATCTTTTCTGGATAATAAGCCATCATAAATATGTAGCATAGTACAATCATATTTTTTTTTATGTTCGTGGGTGCTGAGTCTAGAATTCAGTTATAATGAAGTAGATCAAATTGTCACTGCTTCCTTGTGCTGGGGAGCCTAGGATGGGTGGGGTAAATTGATGGTGGGAGACTGGAATCATACGATGACCTCTTCACTTAGTTCCTACATATAGTGTTTCCATATTACCTGCATTTCCTCCCAAGATGGTGGCTCAGGATATTCAGACCTTACGCAGGCAGCTCAGAGCCCAGGTACGGTGTTCCAGGAAGGAGGATGATGCATTGCTCTCTCTTATCTATTTTTTAACAAATCCATCAGATTCAAATGGAAGAGATGTGGGCCCTACCTGTCCATGTGAGGATGGCAAAGTCACATTATAGAGAACAGGTAGGGTGATAACTGTTACATCTTCCATCTGCCACAAAATAAACAATAGAAAATTTGAAATGTATATACTCAATTGAAGAATTCTCTTTGAAGAATCCACTCCCTCACCCCTGTTTCCAAAGTTGGGTTTTCAGCACAAGGAGGTAGGCAAGTACCAATAGACTTATACAGTTGAGCTCATGTAAGATTCCAGAAATAAGCTCGAACAAAACTCCTTTCCAAGCACATGTCCTTGTGCAAATTTAAAAGATGACTTTTCAGACTGTGACAAAGAAAGCATTTCTTCCATCTTTCCTACAGGGTAGTTTCCAGAGTCAGAAGATTTCTTGATCTAAGTTTGAAAACTGAAAGAACATTAGGTTCTAATCTCCATCAACAAATTCTTTCCAGCCAACAACTCCCAGGTTCCACTTTGTTCATTTCTGTAGGAATTTGGACAAGCTAAAAGAGACACTGTTTTTCAGTTCAGGATCTCCATCCATTCCAATTGGAATGAATGTCTGATTTTTAAAAAGGGGGGTAGAGGTGGAGATAAATTCCCTAGAGTCATGTAATATGAAGGAAGGAACAGAGAACATCTCCAAATAAATAGAATGCTAGATGTTGAAATGTGTGTTTGTTTATTGAACAATTTTAAAGAAATTTAAAATGTCATTGGTCCTATCTCTTTAATTAGAGATGAGACCAGGAGGCTGGGATGTCAAGGATAGCTGAAAACAGGACTGGACTGACCTCAGTCTAAACAGAGGGAAAAATAGTGTAAGCACCAAAAAAAGCCTTTGATTATTTTTCTTTAAATGTAAATAATATTTTTGGCTAGTACAGAGTTGAAGACAGGCTAAAACTGCCTATGCTGCCTTCTGCAAATAAAACACTGTCTAATACACAGGGTACACTCACCACCAATTTAGCCTCTCTCCAAAGTCATATGACTTATTTGAGCCTTCCATGTCATTTAAACTGGTCTGAGACATTTGGGTAACATCTGGAAGGAATGTATATTGACAAATGCCAAAAATAACTTTTAAATATCAACCCCCTAGAAAAAGCAATGGGGAACAAGGCATTCTTGAGAAATAATGGAAGATCGAACTCATTTTATTGGTTTGGAGCACATCCTAACCTCTAGTCCATCCAGGGATGCTGATGTAATGTGATAAAGAGATTCACATTTCTAGCTTCCCTTCACTATGTACCTCTGCTTTCAGCAACGAGACTGAAGAAGACATGAAGGTATGTCTCATTTATGAGCAAGCCTGTGATGCTCAGGCAGGTCCTTGGCACTTTGGGGATTTCTCAATGGGCAGCACTGCCATTTTGTTCAGTCAACGGAGTGCAAAAGGACTCTCTAGTCTGTATCCCTCAGGACCAGAAGCTGACTATTAGGCATGGCCTTCTCTCCGTATACCTTCTTCTGGCAGCCCTGGTAACCCGTTGTTCCACTTGTACTTGAATACTTCCCTAGTAAAGGACTCGTGGCCACCTAAAATCCTCTATTCCATTGGAACTCTGTCGGGTAGCTCTTCCCAGTGCTAATCTGGAATATCAGTTCCCTCCAATCAGTTGTGGTGAAAAATGAAAGAAAGTAATAAGCATGAAGCTGAGATTGCTCTCACGTGCACCCACTGGTCATGCTGTGCTCCCTCCTCCTTTATAGAAGGAGGCCAAGGCAGGAAAACAGAATGTCAACTATTGTCCATGGGTGATTCTTCACGAGGTTCTCCTTTGAGGCACCAGGGCTCCCAGGGCCAGCACACAGACGTGCACCCCGCTGTGGATAAGGTCCAGCTGCGAATATAAGATGTGAGCACATGCATATCTTACAGAGATGCCCACTGATCAATGTGCCACGTGAGTATTGTGTTTAGGACTGTGAGCCCTATAAAAGATTTCCCTACACGCTGCTGCTTTGCTGGAGGTGCAGCTGAAGGCCACTGACTAGGCAGTGCCCAACCTGCCACACCTCCCGTGTGCCCTCCCGTGTGCCATACCTCCTGTGCTAGTCATTGAAGGACAACTCAGGGTAGGGTGGGGGAGGGGGTGGATAAGAATGGCATTTAATTTCTTCTCACGTTTGAGGCATGCTTTCAATATTCAGATCACCGAAGGCTGCAGAGGCCTCCCTACAGATGTTCTTACTTCTTAGCGTGGAGGTCATTGCAGTCTTGGCAGTAAAGGGAATGATATGGATTACATTGTGAGAGGGTTACTCTGTGTGCTGTTGAATATTTAAAGCATGTCTCAAATGCAAAAACATTGAGAGCCACAAGTTTATTCATCTATTTATTCATTCAGCAAATATGTATGGCGGATCTACCATGCATCAGATATTATGTCTTCAGAGTTGGGGACAGGGCTGGGAACAAGGAAGATATGTCCTTACCACGTTGAGGTTTTCTGTCTACCTAAGGAAAGCATGAATAAGCACATGGTGATGGTTTTTGTAAGGACAATAGAGTAGTCTGAGTGAAGAGGGGAGGGAGGAAGAGGAAGGTTTCTTTGGGGGGGTGGTTAACTAGGAGACACTGGGAGAAAAGCATTTCAGCAGTTCCCTTCTGATGGATTGTAGTGTAGAAGTGGCAGCAAAGTGCTTAGCTCTCTAGGACCAGGAGCAAAGAAAGCAGTTGTTCTGCAGGAGAGTGAGAAAGAGATGAAATGATGAGTGAGAAGGTTGGAGAGTTAATGAGGGACTTTGAAGTCACTGTGCAGATGTTTCTTTTACTTTATGGAATGACGGCCAGTGGAGAAGAGTGGCAAGTAATGGTAACATGGTGAGATGATTACTTTGTACACTATGAGAAAGATTGAGCTTAGAGGAGCATGGAGGGAATACATCTATTGTCATCATCCAGGCAAGAAATGATGGTCACCCAGACTAGGTTTGGGCCATTTTCAGCTGCAAGTGTCCATGCAAGTGACTGTAACTGGCTAAGCACATTGTCACCTGAGTGCAGTTAGAGTTCTCTTAAGGAGGGAGGTGAGAAAGGATATAGGCTAGACCACACATGATCTGCCATACCTCCTGTGTGTCCTCACGTTCAGACTTATTCTTCAATGCTTTTTTTACTGAAAGCAATTTAGAATCTTCTTTTACCTTGGGGCAGGAAAAGTACTGAGTATGAAAAATATTGTTAATGATAACAAATAAAATTACTTTCAAAAATAATAGTAAAGGGCCTCCCTGGTGGTACAAGGAGTTAAGTCTCAGCACTGTGAAGCTATCATCAGTCACTATGGCATGAGTTTGATCCCTGGCCAGGGAGCTGACCCCACATGGCGCAGCAGACCTCTTCTCTCTAGCCCACTGCTCCCCCAGCAGGGTATTTTAGTCAATCTGCTTGCTCTGCTCCCCACTCTGTCTCTGGTGATTCCTCTCAAACCCTCCCGCCCCGCCACACACACACCTCTGGCCTACACCTCAGCTCTTGTATGCATAAATAAGTAAATCTTTAAAAAAAAATGATAGCAAAGCTGCTTTTGAGAGGATAAAGGAATCACTTTGAAGCAATCCCATCAACCAATCTGAGCATGAAAAAGAAGTTAATTATCATGCTTACCCAAAGCAAGATAAAAGATTTTGTGAAAGACCATGAATTCATAACAATATTCAAAAGAGGAAAGAAACAGGTGGAAAAAATGCATGTTTTAGGACTTGCTTAATTTGTTTGCTTTTAATAAGTAGTTTTAAGTATGAAGCATACATCTATGTACAAAGTATTGAGTCATATTACTCATTATCTCTGTGAATAAGAAAGAATAAGCACAGGGAACTATGAATAAACTAAATCCCCCCAAACATGGGTACGGTATGATATAATAAGCAGGTGGAAGGGAGTCAAGCAATTGATTGCTCTTGTGATGCTACACTGCAATCAATTAAATAGAGAAGCCCACACAGTGTTCCAAGATGATTCATTATCCAAATGGTGCACACACTCCATCTCTCATCTCCTACTCGACAGAACCTCAAGATGACCCTTCTAATTATAATGAACTATTGATAAGACATGCATAAGTTTCCAATTAATATTTATAGACTTAGGCAAATTTATCAGAGTGACAGGACAATAGTTTAGGTATTGCCAGCATATGACACTGCTAGAAATACATCATTTCTGGGAAAGACACCAAGTTTAAAACAAGTAAATCTTTGAGTTTAGATTTTGAAAGGCAAGGACTTAAAAGTTCGGATATAACAAATAGAACTTTATTATCAAAAGGAATTCAACCAGTGGTTTGGTTTGGATTACTTTAGGCTATATAAACTTATCCTAGATCAGAATCTGTGACTTCTTTTCTACACGCGCTTAAGTTTGAGTCTGTTAAGATTATTAGTATCCTACAGAATTACTAAATCCCTGCGTGGGTGGAAAAAATTAAACCTTGGGAATACTATAAATAAAGATAAAAACCATTTAAATGTCATTTTTACATATTAATCATTGTCACTTTGTTTACATTTATATCATTTTTATGGTTTATTTTTATTGAGGTAATATTGATTCATAATACTGTATGTGACTTAGAGGTATAAGTTCACACCTCTTCAGATATGTTCATTATGCTCATCACCAAAATATGTTTTAAAATGATTACTCAGTATAGACTAAGTTATACTGTTATTAATAATACACTCAAAATCCTAATGGCTTGACACAACAAAGATTTACTTCTCTTTCATACTCCATATCCATCTTAGTTTAGCAAAGGACTCTGCTCCACCAAGTCACTCAAGAACCGAGGAGATAGGGGTTCCACAGCTTATAATCACATCATCTGGAATATGTGGTCTCTTCTATCACTGAGTGTGGTGGTTTTAAGATATGTCTTCATGAATTCTTTTGTACTTTCACTTAAGAAAATAAAGTCTAGTTCCTCTTCCTTTAAAAATGGGCTATACCAGTGACTTGATTTTAATGAATAAAATTTATGGTAGTAATAATATGTGATTTCGAAGACCAATCTAAAAGGCATTGCGACTTCCTCATTCTGTCTTGGATAACTCATTCTGGGGGTATCCAGCTGCCATGCTGTGAGGACACTCAAGCAGTTCTAGTCCTGTGGAGAGGGCCCCATGGAAAGACACGGAGACCTCCTTCCAGCAATTAGGCGAACAATCATATAAGTGAGCCATTGTATAAGCAAATCCTCCAGCCTCAGTTAAATCTTCAGACGACAGCAGTTCTGGCCATCATCTTGACTGTAACCTCAGGAAAGACTCTGAGTCAGAATTACCAAACTAAGCTATTTCTAAATTTTTGATCCACTAAAACTGAGAGATAATAAATGTTTATTATTTTAATATGTTTTGGTGGCAATTTGTTATGTAGTTAGAGAGAATTAATACATTCAGATGCGGAAGAAGGACATTGAAGAGTCTTATTCTGGTAACTTAGCATTTTTGCCAAGAAGAGGTATATTTAACTTTTCTCTCAATTGATTAACCAGAATCAACAAAATGGTCATGCCAAATTTCCAGGGACAGGGAATTCTCCAATCCATGCAGCCAAAGAGAGAGAACTCAGATATGGTCAACTACTGCATCCCTCTAATACACATAATTAAGCTAGCAAAACATATCATATATATTGACTTGTGCAGCTAGTCAAACATTTAGAAAGTTTTATTAGGTAGATTTGAAATAATACATAAACATTAGGAAATTTTTAATTTATCATAATTATAACGAGAAAGAGCATATTAGAATACATAAAGAAAACACTGATTATTAATATATAAAAAGTCTATTGCTTGTTAAAATCCTAAGCTGAATAATGATTTTTACTAAATTCAAAAGAGCAAGTATAAGTACTCTTCTCTTTGTATAAAATTTCTTTGAACTTTGAATAATATATCTTAATTACTGAAGAGTTGGTTGGGCAACATTGTCTCAGTGCCTATAAAGAAAATGATAGATTTTGAAAGACAACACACTACTTCTTAGAAAGTTTCTAATTAGAACCATTAAATGAGAGACGGTGGCGTCTTGGGAAAAAGATGAGCTAACCTGGGCTTACCAAGAACAAACCTTACAAACCAACCTCATTTCCTCTTTGTATAAGCTTCTGTCTTGGTTAAATTTTAGTAGAAAATATGCAAAGACTGTTTTTAAACCCTTGTGTTAGATGACATATTAATTCATCACTAAAATGACACTCAAGGAGTATCAACCTGGTTGGAAATATTAAGATGTGTCATTTTTCTATAACTGTCCACTTCCTGCTAAGTAACTTGGATGACACAGAAGCCAAAAGCACAAAACCTGGGGTGAAGAGGGAGTTATTCTGATGGATCATCAATTCATGATTCAAAACAATCCTGTTAGATTGGGGAATGGTCTGAAGTCAACAATAAATAAAATATATCCACTGTGAAACTTGAACCAGTAAACAGAACTACCTTGTCTCTTCTGCCCATTTCATTCATGGCCTGCTTCATGGCTAGTAGTGGAGCCAGAAATTCAATCCTCTTCCTTCTCTAATGTCTAAGAATAGATGGTCAGGGTTCAAGATTTGTCTTTGGTAAGCACACCTGGCCATCTTGGTGGGGGGGGGTTGTGCACATATGTGTATATGTGTTCTAGTGTCTTTACCATAAAATAAATGAGTGAGTTAAGTCAGCCTTGCACTATTCCCAGTTGTGTTCAATATAGGAGGAGCTGAAGTCACCCTTCAACCTTGGAGAAGAAAACTAATTTTCTGTTCCAGTTTAGATCAAAGATGTCTGTCTTTTTTCAATCTTGGGCTGTATGCCCAACCACTAATAGACTTTTCATTTTTATTTTCACCTCTTACTGTCTACAAACTGTTGGAAAAAGCCCTAAAAAGGAAAAAGGGTAAGTCTTAGGCCTCATATGAAATATAAGCCGAGAGTATGATGAGGCTGTTGGGAAAACTAATGTTATCTTAGGTAGCATTGCTATAACTTTGCAGAGTCCAGAAAAGATTAGTGATAACCCTTTCTTGGCCATCGCCAAACACCAGGGAAATGGTGCTTTCTTCTGAATTCATTGGAAAAAGGAGGTACACAGGGTGGTGATAAGAACAGTGAAAAGTTGGTGATCACATGAGGGGTGATGGACCAAGCAGGCTATGTAGCCCAGACTGGAAGGAGACATGTCCAAAGTCTCAGGCATTTGAGGGGTCTTGGGAGAGTGGGTGTGTAAGTGAACTCCTCTTAAGGGTGGAGGACTAGACTTGCAAACTTTTTATGCTAGGAAGATAGACAAAGTCAAACCAAGGTAGAATTTTTCCAATCAAGATGTTTCATCCTGGAATTTTCTGAATCATGAGCTACTGAGACTCTATCATTGGTGCAAAGAGAAGCATGACAGTCATCTGTTAGGACTGACACAAAGCATCCTGACTGAGAATAAACTGTAGTGATATTCAGATTCTTTCTTCACCAAGTCTTCATAATCTTCAATTTGGCTAACATAAAGATAAAAACTCTCAGGATAACCAACAGAACTTGAAGAGAGCTTTGATTTATATCGTCAACATAGTTAATATTCACAAGTATCTAGTTCTCTTTCACTTTCAGTTACATAGAGGATTATAAGTTCTATAATCCTTTTGAAGATAAATATATAGTCACTTAACTAGTTCTTACCAAAGGAACATGAGTGAAAAGGATGTGTCACTTCTGGGCCAAAGCAATTAACTACAGATGCTTGACCTTCTGACTCTTTCCTCACATACATAGTGAGGAATGTTGAGAAGGAGAGGCCAAAAGAAGGAAACTATCTGAATTGCTAAATATGGAGGAGAGTTACCCTGGAGAATGACTCCACTCTACAGTAAAATTCATGGGAACAAGAAATCCACTTTTCTGTAGTAAACCACTGAGATTTGTAGGTGTTTTATAACTGTAGCAAAATGGAACCCACCTCCTAAGTGAAAGACTTTGGGAACAGAGGACATGTTAAGTCTCCAATGGGAGAAGTACTACGGACACTGAGAAGAGGTCTGGCTTGGCAGATAAAAGGCAAAGTCATAAGTTAGCTCTCAGGGGATGGTATGGTTGTATGGAGCACTGGAACATTATGTACATTTCCAATGTTCTCCCTAAGACCTGAATAAGTCTCTTTTTAACTGCTGATTGATAAATATCTGACATGAAAGTTTTGGAACCAAAAAGGTTCTGGATAGTGAAATGAAGTTAAAGTAGGCCTCTGGAGTTGACACTTCGACTTTGGGCAAAGATGCCAAAGACTTCTGCTTTGTATGAAAAAGCCAACCCCACTATGTCTGCAAACAAACCACATGTGGGCATACACAGAATGTGCTGATTTTATAAACTAGTTCCTTCTAAAATCTCTCCACTGGTCTTATTTTAAAAATGTAGCAACTTAGGCTTCACAGGTCCTAATGAACTTAAAAGTAGGTCTTCTGGGTTTCTGTCTTCTCACCAGCCATGGCTATGGCAATTTCACAGTGGATACATTTCTTCAAAGGAGACACAAAAAAACTCGCAGGCACCCTGTCGATAGCCCTGGGCTGGAAGGAAAGGCAGCTCTCCCCACAGAAGCTCGGTTTACAGCAAGCCTCACCCTTTGCCCCAAGACAGCTTTGATCACTGTGAAGTTTCGACAAACACGGAATGAATGAGGAGGAAGAAGCCTATGTTTTTAACCTGATCTACACTGATGAGAAATAAGGGATATAGAATCATCAGCACAAAGATGTCCTTATCTCCTCTGTTTCAAATGGCTCTCAACTTCCCCCTGAAAATATAGGCTTAAGTTAGTTTTATATTTTGCTAGCTTTTTATCACTTCCTATTACATAATTAAGATTTGATGATTACAGTCTCTTTCAACTTATATTTTAAAATTATTTACAGTTCAGTAGAGTACAAACCCAGGAAGCATCCTGCCTGCCCTTAATTCCATTCCTGGCTCTCTGCTTGGTGACTGTGTGGCTTTGGGCAATTTACTTAACTATTGTGTGCTTCAACATCCTCATCAGTTAAATGGGTACCATAATAGTATATATCTCTTAAGTTGTAGTGGGATAAAATGTGCTAATATATGTAAAGCATTTGGAAAAGTGTTTGGCATATGTTAAGTATTCAAGTAGTATTTATGTTTTACTAAGTTCTTGACTGGCTGCCAACCCAATTCCAAGAACTGTGAACAACCTCTGTGTGCTCAAGTCTAAGGGGATTTTAAAATAAGGTAATTCATGACCTTAAAAGTCCATGAGGAAAACAGAAAACTAGACTAAGGAACAACTGGAAGATTATTAGAAAGAGGCTAGGAATAGACGGTAGGCAGGAAGCTACCATCATCCGCTACCATCATGGTGTCACGTGATCACCTCCAGCTCTAGGAATGCTGGGAAAAATAATAGTTTTCAATGAGATGAAAGCAGATATCTGAAGGAGGTAGCATTGGGAAGTTTTGCTTTTCTGCTTTAGCGCTGGACCTTCTTCCTTGTCTATTTTGCCTCCTCTTAGAAACCCAGATTGATTGTCTGGTCTCCAATTAGGAAAAGCAAGAATTTCAGACCCCTTGCCCTTGACAGTCCCTAGCCCCTGAATTATGACTGGGTGCATGAAGGGAAAATCAAACAAAACTGTAACATGTCTATGCCACTCTTGAGTGGTGTTTGTTATTTATGACAAAATAACAACTCCAACTACTGTGGTAATCGTGGCCTCTCTGAAAACAGATGAATATTTCTAAAGTGAAAAAAAGGGGAAATAGAATATCATCAACTATAGAGTGATCGTTGATGCACCAATTTCTGTCCCTCACCATGTTTTCAAAAACTACTTCAGGGTACAGAATCTACAAATAAAGCAGAACCTGCCAAAATGCATGGTGTAGACAACTTAATATCAAACACTAGTAGTGATAGCTTGATCAATCCTCTCAAAAGCCAAAATAGTTAAAGGATTTGAAGTTGATAGATAGATAGATAGATAGAGATAGATAAGAAAGTTAATTAAGAACCAGTAAAACTGAAAAAGTGTACTTAAGAAAGTACCATGAAAAGAGGAAAATAAGGACTTAGAGATTAGAAATCTAATTGCCAGGATAGCAAATTCATTAAGCCTTCTGGGAAAGGTAAAGGGAAAAAGATACATAGATATTCAAAATAGAAAGAACTGAAAGTTTCAGAAAGGAACAATGAAGAAGTTGGAGGGGAGAAAATCATCAAATAAATATAAAAATGATCCATTTTAGGAGGAAAAATAATCAAGAAAAGATATAAACAGTTGTTTTTCTTGCAGCTTTATAATGTCTAACACTTAAGTGATAATGATATAGCTGATATACTCATAGTCTGAATCATAAATTTATTTAATCCTTTTAAAAATCATTAGATATTAAGAACCACAAAGAAGTCATTTCCTTTCACCCAGAAACCCCATGTGTAGAAAGTTTTTGAAATAATCCCAAACCAAAAAAAAAAAAAAATCACGTAATACTAATTAAAATTGTAAAAGCTAAAACAACTTAAAATATTAAATAATAAATGAATGGGAAAGAAATTTTAAAAAGAAGAAACAAAAGTGGCTAACAAATAGATCATATTACCAAAGAATCGTAAATTATAGTGAGAGTGAGTTACCAGTTTTTTCCATCCAACTGGCAGAAAAGAATTATTTCCTACGGTTTCCAAGATGTAGGTAAACACAATTTCATGTTCTATTGATGAGCGTGAGGATTACATATTTTCTAAGAATATAAAAAAAAAAACTTTAGGATAAAATACATTGCTTTTCACATGGCAGTTTTACATTTGGTGTTTAATATTAGGAAATAATCCATCTGTCATACGAATGTGTATGTAGAGGGACTTTTATTAAATGAGATTCAGGATGAGAAAAGATGCATACACTTCAGCAAAGAGTCAGCACTAGACAGGGCTCCATCTTGAAGGATACCACACAGACCTCAGCATGCTTCTGCAGCTCTGCATGTGGGTCCACCACTAAGCATCATTCAGTTCAGAATTTAAGTACTGAAAATTTTGTCTCATATGATCCCCATTTGGTTGAATATATATCATATGTAAAATGTAAATATGTGTACTTAAAATATATGGAATTATTGACACCCTAACTGTGATAGTGACTATCACAAGCTTCTATGATTTTTTTCTTTTTCACTTTCAGAATTATTAGACATCTTCTTTAAAATGCATTATCATTACAATCAGAAAAAAGCGAACAAAGTCATTTTTTTTGGGTGACAAGGAAGTAAAGAATGCCTGCCCACTGTTGGTCTCCCAGCCTCAGTGACAGCAGGAAAGGAATGAATTCTGGGGCACCCATCCTGTCCTAATGCCCTGGGGCAGGACATCTCATTAGCAGCAGATCAGGATTAGTTGTGTGAAACCAAGTCATCACTTTTGGAAAGCTTCCCTTCACATGTAGCTGTGTTTAGGTAATGACCCTGTGTAGTTTCAACTCCTTATTTACTTAGCGGTACTTTTAATTACTGGTTTACCTTTGAATATTCATCATGAAGTCACACAACTTAAAGTGAGACATCCTTTACCAAGCTTTATTAATGCTTTCATGGCTAATAGGAGCATTTAGTAACACCTATTTTAGATTTTCCAGTCTAGAAATACAGCTATAACATGAAAATCTTGGGTCTTGAATATACTCTGTCTATTGATAAAGTCTATCCCAACATACATGGTCATTCATTAATTCCCCAAATATTCTATGGTCATTCATTAATTCCCCAAATATTCTTTTAGATTTTTTTTTTTTTTTCTGTGCCTGACACTGTTAGGAATGGAAACTACAATGGTATTATGGGCTGAACTCTGTCCTTTCAAAATTCATATGTTGAAGACCTGGGGCCTCAGAATGTGATCATATTTGTAGAGAGGAACTGTATGGAGGTAATCAAGTCGAGGTAAAGTCAATAGAATTGTCCCTAAGCCAGGATGGCTTGTGCCCTTATGAAGAAAGGACATTTGAAGACAGATTTGGGGAAGTGCTATGTGAATATGAAGACTGCAATCTACCTGCCAAGGAGAGAGATGGGGAAGAAACTCTGTCAATATCTTGATGGTGACTTCTAGCCTCCAGAACTATTGTTTAAGCCACTCAGTTTGGAGTGCTTTATTATGGCAGTACTAGTGAGTCAATACAAATGGCGAACAAATAGGTCTAGGCCTCACCCCCAGGAAGCTTCCTGTTCACTGGGAGAAGCCAGCAACCAAATCTGCCTGTGATGAAACTTAGTGGGGGCAGGACTTGCAGAATGACCTGCTCTTCTGGCAGAGGTCATGGTCAGTTAGCAGTCTAGCTATCCAAGAATGGAATTTGGGTTTTACTCCTGCTAGGCATTTATAAGTATCACTCTTTAAGTAAAAGGTAATGAAAACCAGCTTCATTCCATATATCAAAGTAAAACCTTGAAAGCATCATTATGTTAAATTAAGAAAACAGATTCCTTGAGGATTGAGAGAAGGACTAAGCCTGAGCAGCATGAAACAAGTGCTTTGAAACCCGTGCCCTGAAACTCTTTTAACAAACCTGTACTTCACTGTCAGAACACAGGCCCATGTGAAGCAAACCCAAAGACAGCCTGGGCAACTCCCAGTCACAAATGCAGTTGAGGGTGTCAGTCAAGGACACTGTCCCCTGTTCTACCTAGTGAGTGTTTGTTGGGAGGCCACAGGATGTGAGTCTCGAGACTCAGCAGCATAAACGGAAGTATGCCTCCTGTCACAGGTTGTTTATCTGAAGAACACAGTAAATCATGTCACGTGGTCATGCTTTCCTCCTTGGGTGGACTCAGAACATAGACCACAGTTTTGTGGAACTGTGAACCTCAGAACACAGTTAAAACCCTTGGGCAAATACATGGGATTTTGCTGTGCGCCTTCCATGGGCCACCTGCCCTCTTCTTGCTACATTCTCAATACTACTAACAGCAGCCTCAATTATCTGACAGAACAAGGAGAAATCGACAACTCTACCTAAGTAAAGGAGTATCTTAACACATGCATCTTGTAAGTAGTTGACACAACAAGCTGCTATCACACTTAGCAGATGAGAATATAAACTTTTCTCACATAGGAAATATTTAGAAAATCTGACCCATATTGATTATAATAATTTGTGTCATATAGGCTATATATTCTGACTACAAAATAAATTAGAAATAAATAACAAAAAAATAATTTAAAATGTATTTTAAAGTTATAAAGACACATTTCTAAAAAATTCATGAGGAAAAGAATAAATAAAAATGAGAGCTAAAAAATACATACATACATACATACATACATACATACATATATATACACAAAAGTACATGTTGTGTTAGTTAGATGAAAATTTATAACCTAAAGTGCTTACAGTAGAAAAGCTCAAAATGTATGAGCTAAGCATCCAAAATATAAAATTAGACAAAATAAGAATAAAAAAGGAAGAAAATAAATATAAGAACAGAAATTAATGATATAAAAAAGCATAAAGAGGACAAAGTTTAAATCAGTTATTTGAAAATATTAATAAAATAGGCAAACATTGGACAAGATTGGCCAAGACAAAGGAAAACCACAACAAATTTAGGAATGTACAAGAATATAGGAATAAAGGAATACAATTATAATATTGCAAAAGCTAAACTAAAAACAAATAAATGTTATAAATAACTTCATGACAATAAATGATAAGATAGATCCATATCTACAAAACACAATTTTCTAAAAATAACTATTTTGAGAAAAAAATAGAAAACCTTGCTAATTGTTAGAAACCTTCACTACGGAAACATCAGATCCAGATGACCGTGGGGTTGAGTTTTATTAAACATTGAAGATAAGATAATTCTACCTCATGCACTTCCTCATACATTATCTTTCAAAGAACAGAAGAATTGAAAGCCCCCCACTAACTCACTTTAAGAGACTCTCTTCTGCCTGTTACTAAGAGCAGAAACAAACTACAAAAAATATAACAATGGTACAAACCGAAATTTCTAAACAAACGTTATAAAGAACTTAAAATATTAAAGCAATGTAAAAAAGCATTTATCATGGCCAATTTGAGATTATCCCAGTGACACAAAATTGGTTTAATTTTGAAAATCAATTATTGGAGTTCACCATTATCAGGGAATCAAAGAAACAAGGCCAAATACTTATGTTTATAGATGCAAATATCTGTTCTATAAACTTAATATTTATGCATGTCTTAAAAACAAAACAAAACATACAACAAAGATGGCAATGTTTGTTAGGGCTGGAAATGGTGAATGACAAAGTTGGAGGTATTTAAGTTGAAGGAAGTTATTGACAGGTCCTGGATCTGTTAAAGAATTTTCGCTCTTTTCCAAAGGAATACTTGCATAGTCCACCAAGAAACAGCAAATGTTAATGAACATCATGTAGTATATATGGATGTTGATTTATAATACAGTATAGCCGAAAACTATCTAATGTTTTAAACCAATGCCACTTCAATAAAACAATTTGAAAATGGAAAATAAATATTTATAAAAGGGAGTAGTTGATTAAATTATTTGTATTTTATGAAGTTGGTTAGCAAATACCGAGATGGTCATTTTAGAATTTTAGGAGTGGCCTTCTCTATAGTTTGATACTTTAGAGATTTTCCAGAAACTAAAGCTTTTTCCCCTTGTTTTCCCTAAGCAGGTCAGTGTGAAGTGTCAGGGCACTGCTCGGAAATGAGCTGTCCTGTCACACTGACTTCAACCAGAACTCCTCCTTGTCCTTTAACAAAAGACTGACAAATGAGGTGGCCTTTTAAGATACCGCTTATCAGCCCAGAGCAGTCAGGGGCTGACCCCTGCACCCCCCCACTGGACCTCAATTGGATGAGCTTTGACTTGGGCATCCTCTCTGGCCACTTTTCCAGCTTGTCTCTCTATCCCTGTGTCTGCCCAGAAACTCTCCTCTATGGGGGTGCCTCTTGCTCTCTGCCCTGCCCTTGCTCTTTGAATGGGAACAGATTTGGTTTTCCTATTTTGATCCTTTCACTGTATCTCAGACATGGTTCTCAGTTACCCTCTATCCTGACCCTGCCTTGCCAAGGTCCTTTCTGGAAAAAGCCCAAGTCCCCAGGTTTCCCGGGGCTTTGGCCACCAACATATTTTCCTGGCCAAGGCTGCTCAAGCCCACCCATGAGCTCAGGTCCCCATTAAGATAAGGGCTTTGGCCCTGATCAATGTTTACTTATCATCTTGAATCAGTGTTGAAAAAATATATCCTTATGATTTTGACCTTGATCACAGTTTGAAACACTGTGGGTTGCAGCCATCAGTGAGTTGTGAAATCACTCTGGTGGGTCATAGCAAGGATATTTGAAGAACTAGAATAGAATACCAAATATCAAATTGCTGTACTCACTCATGATAAGTATTGTTTCTTATGTAACTTATATTTTAATTACCTTTAGGTACTAAGTTTTGACACTTTATAGGCTCAATTGTGTCCTTCGAAATTCATATGATGAAGTCCAAATAGCCAGTACTTCAGACTGCGGCCATATTTTGGAGAGAGAACCTTTAAAGAAGTGATGAAGCTAAAATGAGATCTTTTGGGTGAAGCCTAATCCAGTCTGACTGGATTAGGTGTCCTTACGAGAGGAAATTTGGACTTAAAAAGAGACACAAGGGGCAGAATGACACAGTGTCTGTTAAGTAAGGAGACCTCAGAGAAACCAAATCTGTTGACAATTTGATCTTGGATTGGGAGCCTCCACACCAGTGAGAAATGTATTTTGTTAAAACAGGTCTAATTTAATAATTAAAGTCCCTGTTCTGATATTTTTCATGGCAACCCTTGTGAACTAACACAGACACGTGATTCTTAAGGTGAATTCAGTTGAAAGCATTAGGCAGTCATTGGTTTAGGTAGTCTCTAAGGACTTTTCAAACTTTAAATCTCATGGCAGTTGAAAAGAAAAAGGTCTGCTCTTCAGTTTGCAAGGGAAGCTTGCAAGACTTCAAGCTCAAGGTCTCCATGGGTCACTAGCATCCCCCATGAGTAACCCCCAATGTGAGGCTCCCATGGTAGCATGCATGGGCGTCTGAGCAGTTGGGCAAGCCTGTAGTTATTATGGCTGTGCCCACGAAGAGAGAAAAAGACAAACTAAGGGTGTGAGAACAGGTTGCAGGAGTCCAAGACCCAGACAGCAAAAGGTTAAAAACTGGGCTTTTGAAGCTGGTTCTTTGAAAAAATAAACAAAATAGACAAACCACTAGCCAGGCTTACAAAGAAAAAATGAGAGAAAACACAAATAAATAGGATCATAAATGAAAAAGGAGAAATTACAATGGACACAGCAAAAATAAAAAAAATAATCAGAGATTACTATAACAGCTATATGGAAACAAGTATATAACAACCTAGAGGGTATGAACAAATTGCTAAAATTATACAATCACCCAAAACTAGGCAAAGAAGATATAGAACCCCTAAACAGACCAATCACAAGTAGTGAAATTGAAACAGTAATTAAAAACCTCCCCAAAAACAAAAGCCCAGGACAAGATGGTTTCACAAACGAATTCTACCAAACATTCAAAAACGAAATAGTCCCCATATTACACAAACTCTTTCAAAAAATCGAGAAGGAAGGAGTACTACCAAACACATTCTATGAAGCAAATATTACTCTAATACCAAAACCAGACAAAGACAATACAAAAAAAGAAAACTACAGACCAATCTCCCTATTGAATACTGATGCAAAAATATTCAACAAAATCTTGGCCAATAGGATCCAGCAATGCATCCATAAGATAATACACCACGACCAAGTAGGATTTATTCCAGGGACACAAGGATGGTTCAACATCCGAAAAACAATCAATGTAATCCAACACATCAACAAAAAGAAAAACATGATCATATCAGAAGACACTGAGAAAGCATTCGACAAAGTGCAACACCCATTTATGATAAAAGCCCTTGAAATCCTTGGGATAGAAGGAACATACCTCAACATAATAAAAGCCATATATGAGAAACCCACGGCCAATATTATCCTCAACGGTGAGAAGCTGAAGGCCTTTCCCCTAATATCAGGAACAAGGCAAGGATGTCCACTCTCACCATTACTTTTCAATATAATACTGGAAGTACTAGCCAGAGCAATTAGAGAAGAGGAAGACATTCAAGGGATCCAAATGGGAAAAGAAGAAATTAAACTGTCTCTATTTGCAGATGATATGATAATATATATACAAAACCCTAAAAACTCCATAGAAAAACTACTTAAAATAATAGACCAGTTCAGTACAGTAGCAGCATACAAAATCAATGCACAAAAATCAGTAGCCTTCCTATATGCAAACACCCAATCTGAAGAAGAAGAAATTAAGAAATCCATCCCCTTCAAAATCGAAACCAAAAAATTCAAACATATGGGAATAAATCTAACAAAAGACATAAAGGACTTATACAAAGAGAACTACAAAACTCTGTTGAAAGAAATAGAAGAAGACAGAAGAAGATGGAAAGGCATCCCCTGCTCATGGATTGGAAGGATTAACATTATCAAAATGGCAATCCTACCAAAAGCAATTTACAGATTCAACGCCATTCCAATAAAAATCTCAATGACATTCTTCAAAGAAATAGATCGACTACTGATGGAATTCATATGGAACCACAAAATCCTCACATAGCTAAAGCCCTACTAACTAAAAAGAAAGAAAACGGAGGAATTTCACGCCCTGATTTCAAACTATATTACAAAGCCATAATAATTAAAACAGCATGGTACTGGAACAAAAACAGACAGAAAGACCAATGGAACTGAATAGAATACCCAGAATTAAAGCCACATATCTATGAACAACTAATCTTTGACAAAGGAGCAAAAAAAATGCAGTGGAACAAGGACAGTCTATTCAATAAATGGTGCTGGGAA
>PVIJ01007728.1:0-80141 GCA_004024925.1 Scalopus aquaticus
CCCAAGGGGAATACAAAATGTAAAAGACATAAATAACAATAAAAATATATATTTATATTAAAAAAATCAGATGGATAGATGAATAGATATGTGACAAATCAAGTATACAATAAAATAATGTAGAATGGAGGTAATGAGAATATAGATGTTCACTATAAAATTCCTTATGTTTGACTATGTTTGATATTTTTCTTAATGTTGGGAAGAAAAACCTGTACATGTTCGCAACTTCACTGAAAACAGTTACTACTGTATAACCATTAAAATTATGATAACTAAAACTTCTTAAAGACATGGGAAATTTTTCATAAAATGTCAATCTTTGATATGCAGGGAAAAAACAAATTTAACACAGTTTCACCAAGATTAAATATTATGTCCTTGAAATGTTTAGCCTAAGTACACTAAAATGCTAACAGGTCTTATCAAAAGGACAGAATTATGGGGCCTCCCCGGTGGCGCAGAGGGCTAAAGCGCTGCACTGTGGCGCTGTCAGCAGCTGCAACGCGAGTTCAAGGCCTAGCCAGGGAGATTCCCACATGGCGCAGCAGACCTCCCCTGCCTTGCCTGCTGCTCCCCCCAGCAGTGTAGTTCCGTGAATCTGCCTTTTCTGCTCCCCACTCTGTCTCTGGTGAACCCTCTCATAGCCCACGCCTCTGGCCTGCACCCCAGCTTGTATGCATAAAAAAAAAGGACAGAATTATGGGTGACTTCATGTCTTTATAGACTTTTCTGAATGTCCCCCAAAAGTCAAAATCAACATGTACTATTTTTCAAGCAGAAAAGACGTTATTTTTTAAGAACAAGAGAACTGACCCATAATGCAAACATCCCCCTGAACCTAATATTTCATGGCCTTTGCCTGGCCTCCCCTAAAGCAACGGGCAAGACTGTGACTGTGGGCCCTCAAGTGAGACAGAAATAAAAGGGAAATTAAGCTGGAGGATTAGTCCCAGGCAGGATTAGCTCTGTGCGGCTGGGGATCATCAAATACGTCTTCTCACAGAGGACAAAGCAGAGCCTAATGGACATCTGGGGACAGCAAATGGAACTCAGATTCTCTTGATCTTCTTAAGCTGAAGGCTTCCTCTTGGAGAGGCATCCCACCAGGCAGAGGCGACACGCTGACCTATGTCCGCGTGGGACCCTGTTATCGGGAGCCACTGCTCTGCTCTAATAACCATCCACTAAACAGCTCTGAAGTAACAAAAGTATCCATGGCTAGCACTCTGCACAAAGCCATTCACGTCCCATGGGTAAATCTCCAAGCCATAGCAATTTGGATCCACGCTTCTTACACCAAGGCGCACTCTAAGTCATTTGGGGGTGGGGTTATGTGTGGAGCAGAAGCTCCATTCCCCATTAGCTTCCACCACTGTTCTCAGAAGTGCAGATGATTCAATTAGGCTAGTCTGGGAACTGCGCTGCAGGGCAAAAGGCAGGATGCTACTTGTTCTTGCAGCATGAGAAACCCCTGGAGGTTCGAGAACTTTGGGGCACTGTGGAAGGGACTGGCCAGCCCTGCCTTGCAGTGGGCCAGCAAATGAGCATGTTGGAATAAACATGCTTTCAGCAGAGTGTAACATGTGAGTGAAAGACCTGTCATGGCGGGAGCAACATGAGCCCTGGGTTAAGACCTGAGGAGAGCAGAAAGAACCTGTTTCATCTCCCTGAGCCTGCCTAGCCTGGCAGGGGTGACCCCAGCAGAGGGTGCAGGCATTCTGCAGAAGAATGAGCACAGCCCTGGACTAGGAGGATTAACAGCAGTCAGGTGTATCATCTGTGGTACTGTCTTCTTTTGTGCGTGTATGGGCTCAGAACTTGCTTCCCAAACCAAGCATATTCCTGCTAGCATATTAAACAAAACATTGCTTAAAAGCACGATCAGCTGCCAGGTCAGGTATTTCCACTGCAGCCCCTCAACAGCTAAAGCAGAGTGGCTGTGATGGGGGTCACTGTCACCTGCAGGGCCTCGCTAGGCCCACCACGCTGAGCTCCGACGCAGACAGTGGCCGTGGCACAGGGCCTTGCGCGGCGCAGGGAGGGGGGGAGGAGAGCTGCTCCTTTCTCCAAAGCACAGCAGCAGCCCCAGGCCCTGTTGAGACTCAGCATGTGGCCCGGACTCAGCATCAGGACTACACTGACAGCCGCGGGGAGGCGTCCCTGCTGCAGCCTGGCACAGGTAGACGGCTGCATGTAGAATCTTTTTTGTGTTGTTATGACCACATGGACCTGCTCTTTTCTCTTCCACAGGACATCAAATCTATAACCAGTTTCTACCATGAAATGCTGTTCTGAAAAAAATCCAGAGGTTGTTAGAACTTTATGTTCAAGCTATTAAAAATTCAAAAGACCTCATCGAGGTATGGAAGGGCAAGTGTTATTCAGACTCACAGCAGTTTGCTGGATGGATGACTCCTTCCTGGGCTGAATGTAAATTCACTTTTTGCAATCAAGTTAGATTCTAATGGCTTCTGAACTGACAAAAAGAAAGGCTTAATCAGGAAGTACCATCTGCCTGGAGGCTTCACAGGCCTCCCCTCCCCATTCCCCCCACTCCACTCGCTCGGGCAGATCTCTGACAAGCCTGCAAGCCTGCTTCTGAGCCATGATGTTCAAGGAAGAAAGCAGAGGTCCCAGGTCCTTCAACCCTTAAGACGCTCTCATTCTACTGTTATAAAAAATACCACTCCTTCCCAAAACACAAAGGATTGGGAAGAGTGAGGCGTCCCCAAGAGGAGCTGTGGTAGGAAAGGGTCCTGGCCTCACCATGGCCCTGCCCAGGTGAAAACCCAGGCTTGCGGGGTTACCTGACACACCAAGGACATGCAGGGAGGCAGTCAGGACTCACGCTGCAGTGTTCTTCTCAACCACATGTTGGCTGCCTCTGAAGCCCAGGCAGCCCAACGGAACAGCCTCTCAGAGCTGAGAGGTCTTTGCTTTGCCTGTCAGCAAGTTCAGTCAGTCTGCTCTCTTGGGTTCACCAGAACACTGAATGTGACCCTGGGGGCTGTATCACATCCCCACTGTTCTCGCCTCCACTGTTCTCACAGGTTCCTAGAAGGAAAGTCAACTGCAGGACGCCAGTCCCACCCTCCTCTTCAGCCTTACTCAGGGGCTTAGTTCACCTGCTTGGCCAATGTGTCTGCACTGAAGATGCAAAGTGTCTTGGAGAATAATCGGTGTGTACAGAGAGAGTTTTCTGGACATTTAAGTAGTCAATAATTGCAAATAGGAAAATGCCAGAGGAAAGGCTTTTTCATCCGCTAGATGCCGAGATGTTCTGCTCACCCCACGCAAACTTCAGGCCAGCATGGTATTTCCGTCACACGTCTCTGTGCTCTGCTCCTTTACTCAATGTTCGTTTTATGCATATTATTTCTTCTCCTTTTATCATCTGGAGTGACAGCACCTGAGATTTCTCAGTGCTGAATATATAATTTCAAGTGGTATTTAAAAACTTTCACACAGTACAACTTTAGAGAAATTTTGAATTCAAATTATGACTTTTTTATATTAGATAATAAACTTGATTTCAAAATGAGCTCAACGACTTCATGAATTTTTCAGTTTTCCATTGAGCATGGGCAGACATGTAGCTATGTGAATTAAGAACATGGACATTCAGGTCCAGGTCCAGGCACATAACTCAGCGTGACCTTGGACTAGTGCCTCAAGCTCCTGGTTCTTCAATGTCCTTATTAAAGGAGAGAATAATGTAATATCTACTCTCTACAAAGGTTTTTTGTAAGGTCTAAGTGAATTAACATGCATAATACATGATAGTCATACAAAGCAAACAGCATGCTAAACAACATAATGCTTTTCCTGGTTAATGTTTTCAAAAGCTAATCATCCCTTTTTTGGCAGAGTAGGGAGTAGGAGCCATTTTTAATCATCCAGATTTCTCCTCTCTCTAATAGAAAACTAACGTTCACAGAAATGCCTTTTTCACTCTCCAGGAGAATTGTGTTTGCAGTATAAACTCTTTCAACTGTGAGGCTTCTGTATGTTCTTTTCCATATGGAATGAAATTGGGATAATTTAGGATTCTAAATTCATCTCACACTCACATAAAAGCTGCTGTGAAAATATCTTATCATTGTCTGTTAATAATTCACAGAAGAAATTCTAACTTAAGAAAAATTCTCTTGCATGTTAAGTGGGCATTATTTTTATCATTTCAGTGAGATAAGTAGGTCAGATTTTCTACAATGCAATTAAGTATGCCGAGAGCCACTGGCTCACTCTCCACGCACGAGATGAGTCAAGCTAAGGGAGGAAACCAGGGACGCATGCGTGCACTCCCCACTGTCAGGGACTACCGCGGGGCTCCAGGGTTACAGGAGGTGCCATTCTCTTCGTGACCATCAAGGCTCCCTTTAACACATTAACAAAAAGTGAATAATGACATTGAGGGAGACCAGCTGTACTGAAGGATAAGTAAAAGTGTGAAGCAGAAGGAAGGGAAATTAAGAAAAGAGAGATCATGCCGTCTCTTTCATGAAACAGCTTCTGGCTTTGGTTTTAGATGGAGACTGAGAAGCATCTAGACTGAAAGGAAATGTCCTGGAAAGACCTCTTCCTTGGCACGGCATCAGCCAGATGAGCTAACACGTGAAGTCTCGTCTGGATAGGAACCAGCATCCAGGTGGGGAAATGAGGAAAGAGGGTGCGCTCTGGGCCCGTGGACAATCTGGCTTGCGTGCCCTGGGCTGGCCCAGCCTGTGAGCCCCCAGCTGTCTCCCTGTGCTGGGCGGACTCCTCCCATGGCCAAGTGTGCTTTTTAGACATTGTTTCCCCCTTCTTTGTTTCTAAGCACCCCCAGAATCTGGGTTTGTTCTACACAACTGAACATGAACATGAGGTCTCGTCACAGGGCATCCTTCACCCTGGGCAGAAATTACACATTTTGTGATAAATTAGGACATTGTAAATGGGCCTCATTGTGAAGTAATATGCTAGGGTGAGGTTCTTTGTGCAGTTAACAGGTTATTTTAGGCTATGAAATGTATAGAAGACTTTTCTAACTACCAAAAAATTATTTTAAAAAATGAAATGCATGAAGAGAAAGAATACACAGAAACTGAAAGGTAAGGCAGCCAGAAACAGCAGCTGTGTCCACAGGCAGGTAGCCCTGTCCTGAGGGGGGACAGATGCGCGGAAGGGGTGCTGCACATTCCCCTGACACCCCCCCACACACACACCATCAATGTCGAGCTCCTGTTCTATCTTCCTGTCTCCTCTAGAGCCTCCGGTCTCAAGTCTCCCGACCACACAAAGGGGTTCCCCACTTGTAGCCCCTCTTCCCATACCCTATACCTTCTCATTCCTCAGTTTCAACACTGCTCTGTCTCCATCCCTTTGGGATTCTGGGCAGTCCCCTCAGCTGCATTAAAGAATAGAAATCACATAATATCATCACCTTCCATCTTCTCATTCGTAACATGCCATCACTGCAAATAATCTTTTGTATTTGTCCTTCTCTTCTTGAGCCAAGGAAAGACTTGACCTTCCAGTGGAAGTTTCCTTGGTGGTGACACCTCCCCTCCACACCCCCTAAGGGGACCCCCTGCCTGGGGCTGCTCTCGCCCCTCAGGGCTGAGCTACTGCTGATGCTTTCTCCAGCACAGCTGCAGCAGCCCCTCCTTCCAGCGCACAGGGCGCGCATGAGCTCACTAGGGGGCTGTCTCTGGCCGATGGACAGCGTTCTGTGTTTGCAGCACCCACAGGCACACGGTCAGTGTTAATACTGAAGCCCAACAACACAGTGCCAGGCCCTGGTATTCCGGACAAGGGGAAACCAGTCATCTCTGCAGCTTGACAATTTCTCCTTGAAAATATTCACCTATAGAAAGATAATGTATTAGAACGCTAATCATGGGGTCTCAAATGGGGACTTGTACAATGTGTTCGCTACAGCACTATTTACTATGGCCACGAGGCAGAAACAACCCAAGCATCAACCGAAAGGTAAATGGATAAACAAAATGTGGTATAAGTACACAGCAGAGTCACACTCAGCCATAAAAAGGAGGGAAATTCTGACACGTGGATGAACCTTGAAGACATTATGTTAGGTGAACTAAGTCAGACCAATAAAAAGAACTAATACTGTACTGTTCCACTTATACGAGACACCTAGATTAGGGAAATCCACAGAGACAGAAAGCAGAACAGAGGTGACCAGGGATCAGGTAGGCATGGAAGGGTCTGGGGTTGGTGAGTTTCTTACTGTTTAATGGGTGCAGAGTTTCTGTTTGACACGATAAAAAAGTTCTGGTAATCGTGGTCGTGGTTGTACAACATGTTGAATATACTTAATGCCACAGAACTGTATACTTCAAAAGTATTAAAGTGGTAAAATTTATAAAATATGCATTTTACCACAATAAAAAATATTATATCCAAGATAGTTTAAAAGCTATAACAAAGCACCCTAAACAAAACTCTATAAATTGCTTTAGCTTATATTGAAGGTGTCCCTATAAGATCCTGTGATTTATTTCACTTTCTATGTGTCCAGCACTATACATTTTCTCCTTTTATGGTCAAGAAGCTGAGGTTAGTGAGTACTGTTCTTAATCTGTAAAATACACATTCAGATGGACTCCCACTTTTTATAAATGCTTTGAAAGCAGCTTTTAAACAGTAACCAAAACATTGGCAAGATTTTTCCCCAAAGGCCTTAATGTTTTAGACAATAGCACACATTTTTAAAATTTGATTTTATTATACTTCTGAAGGTACCTTTATCCTCTCTCGGTGTTTCATGTCAGTGTTTTTTAACCAACTATCACGAGCATGGTTTCTTCATCAGAAGTAAATAATTTCTCCAGTGATCATAACTTATTTGTGGAAAAACACTCCAAAACTTATCCAAAAAAAAAAAAAAAGCTAGTGGGAGAAAATGATTTTTTTCACAGAGTTATAAAATCTTAAAACTTACTAGAAGCAATGCAGGTGCACCTTCTACAAAGTTTTACATTTGCTTTTCATACATATACATCCAAATGCCTGGCTCCTGGTGGGAATCTGTGAAAGGGGGTGAGGACTTTGGAAATTATCGAGGTTGGACAAGGGACAGAATAAGGAAAACGATCCAAGTATTCCGTTCTCTTCCTAGAGCCTCCCAGCTGACCACACACCTCAGCCTCTGTGCCAGCTGACAGGATCATAACATCTGCCCTCTGATGGGTTAGGAGGGCAAACCTGGTAACAATACACCATCAGGAATGATGGTAACTCAGCAAACACACTGCTTGCTTTTTTATATCTACTATCTTGTTCCAATATAGTCAAACACTTTTTATTTTCAGGCTCTCTCCTCCTTACAGCATCTCCACAAGGTGGGTATTTTTATTTGCATTCATTTGGGAAGGAAACAGGCTCACAGAAAGTAGCCTGTCCTTACCACAGGCTGGGGTTGAACCCGTCTCTCCACAAGGCTGTGCTGCTTCTCCCTGAAGGGGGTTGGTGGGACTACCAGTGAGCCCCTCGTGTCTGTGCTGATGGCGCTTGTGTTCCAGTGGAGCTGTGAGGGGGCGTACGCCCCGGCAGAGTAGTTGATAAAGAACAGTGCTGCACCCTCGATGGGATGTGAGCTCCAAGGGGAAGGAGTGGCCAAGTACCCCTTGACCAACTAGAGTCGCTACACATTGATTCACCTTTTGTAATGCGAGAAGGGACTCCATTCTGCAAGTTACCTAGAGGGAAGAGACCTGATCCTCCAGGACTCTGACACAAGTGTGAGCCCTTCAGGAGTCCCTCAAGAGACTCCCAAACCAGGCCACCATCCTCTCAGCCAAACGCCCACAGCTCACCGGGAAGTGTCCTGTTCTCCCCTCTTCATGCTCAGAAAACCCAGCTGTTTAAGCTGGGGTTACTGGTGAGCACAGAAAACCAATAATAATCACAGTTTGTTTATGGGCATCATATTCTTCTTTAGAAATAGTGCCAATCACATGCTTCTCTAAAAATCCTGGGCTTGAGAGGACAATCTCTTTTTAAGAAGACTCTCACTATGGTATTCTCCTTTCTGAAGCATCTTTTCTTCCCAAGAGATTGTTTTCTCATTGTTCATGACAAATGGGAACCTCTTCCACCCCTTTATAAGCTCTCAGAGGGTCCTTGAGAGACAGGAGTTTCACAATGAAGTGAAAACAAAGAAAGAACAGGGAAAGAAGCCTTTCTCCTGGGTATTCCCAGCTATATGGAAAAAGTCCTAAGCAACACTGCAACCACAAGCTAGCAACGTTCCATCAGTCTTTGAAATGACAATATTCTCCCAGAATTCATCCTCAGCTCAGCTCCTCTGTGCATCTAGTGGGGGCCTAAGGACAGATAAAATATTGCACCCCAGGAAGAATTTTTTTTTAATTTTTATTTTTATTTATTTATTTATTTATTTATTTATTTATTTATTTATTTATTTATTATTATTTATGTCTTTTACATTTTGTATTCCCCTTGGGTAGCCCACCACCAATTCACCCATGATCCATCTCCATGGTCCCTTGTGTTCTTTTCTATTTCCAGGAAGAATCTTGAAAACACATCACAATTTTCTTCTGCTTTGGAAAAAAGCAGCATTTACTTTTAATCCTTAAGTCACCCGGGTATACTTTATAGGGAGGCCAGCTTGGCGGCCTGGTGGACAGCACTGGTGGGTTTAAAGCACTCGGCATAATTTATGAGTGTGGCCTGCAACTTAGGGCTTTCAACTCAAAGACAATTTTCCTCAAAAAGTAATCTCAAATGCAGAATTAAACAACAGTAACAAACCCACAAAACTTTTTACCCCTTACTTTTTATACTCCTCCAATTCTGGAGAAGTTATATCAATGTATCATACTGCTTGCAGTAAGTGGAGGAAAAAAAGGAATCTGAAATAAATCCACAACTCTGGTATATTTAGTCCTTTTTCTCTTTGTTCTGCAAACCTTCTATCTTTTTCCCTAGCAAAGTTTTCAACAATAGAGTTTTGTTGCCATATCTCACTCACTATTGTGTATTTATTGTCTGGTCAAACACCTGATAACCAGGAATTACAATAATTAAGTATCTGGCCCTTGAGAGATGAGGAATGCCTGAATATATAATGAGCATGCAGAGTTTTCAGAAAAACTTCAGAAAGGAGCACAATCATAGTTCATGAAAACCAGACTTATATAGATTTATCAAGTTGTAAGAGCTTAACTAGTATCCTCAAAGTGCCAGGCTCATCACAGAAGAGATTAATCAACCTGAAAATTTCATCTATTGTCCTTAATTACCGAAAGTCGTCTGGATTAAAGAAAACCCAAGTGACAGCACCACTATAAGCCATAGAAGAGAATGTCATGAAATTATCTCCCCTCGGAAATGTGAAGTGAGCAGTTAGATAACTAAAAAAATCTCCCAGTGCTGTTGGCAGAATTCCTGACAGAAGGATTAGCAGAGTGGGAGCCGCCATCTAGTTGATGAGTCATTACTAAAAACACTTTCCTTTATTAAAGTGACAAGCCAGTCTCTAAACCCCATTTAGCCAAATCCAGTTATAAAACCAGTTAAAGGAAGAATATCTATAACAACAGAACACGCACATTTCATCAGTGACACTGACAACAATAACAAACATTGATGGTATTTAAACAGTAAAAACAGTGCTTTTAAAGAACGATGAAATTTGCTCAGAACACCTTTTTGAGAAGAGTACATTCTATGGCAACATCAGGATCTGTAATAAGAAATGCATACTTGACCCTTGCTAATACCTGGTCTTTCTGGCACAGTGCTCCTACAACTCTTTGAATCACCTGAGTGATAAACGTGTTAAAGGTGTCTTGATACTCGTAATAAACTCCTGCCAACCACACTGAATTAAAATGAATGAGGTGACTTTTGGAAGCACCTAGTAAGTGGGGGCTGGTTGCCAGGAGAACCAATCGTGTGATTAGAAGGTTGGAGCTTTTAGTCCCACCCCCAGACCTCTAGGGAGGGGAAGAGATGCTGGAGATTGAATCAGTTGCCAAGGTCAGTGATTTCATCAACCGTGCCTGTATAGCAGAGTCTCTGTAAAAATCCAAAATTATGGGGTTCGGAGAGCTTCTGGGCTGGAGAACACATGTGTGGAGGAGCTGGGAGAGTTCTGCCTGCACAAGCTAATCCAGGTAACTGCAGAAGGGCAGAAGGGCATCTGCAGCATACCAAAGGTGTGACTGGGATCCAGGTACAAAAACGGAGGTCCTTAGCATTTTTGAAATGGCTAGTGAGCATCTGCTTCTGGTGGTGGTGCTGAGAGAGCGTGGAAGCTCAGGGCGCCTCCCCAGACGGAGCATTCTGCATCTCTCTCTTCTGGTTGTTCCAGAGGCACACACTACATAATTCTGTAAACCAGTAATCTAGTAAACAAAATGTTCCTCTGAGTTCTGTAAGCTGCTGTAACAGATTAATCTAACTTAAGGGGGGGGGGTTGGAACCTCCTCCCATCTACAGCCAGTGGGTCAAGGACACAGGTGACAACCTGGCCTTGTGACAGTATCTGAGATGGGGACCGTTTTGTGGCACTTAGCCCTTCACCTGTGGGACCTGACTCTATCTCCAGGTAGACAGTGTTGGAATTAACTGAGTTAGCTGCTTGGGAGTGTGGGAAAAAAAAACTTACTGGTGTCAGAATCAGATCTTCACTAATCATTTTTAAAATGCTAATGACCTTTTCTATACATGTATCTCCCAGTGTACCTTTGGCCTTGCCATAGGTGTCCTTCCATAACATCCCATGAGTTGGGGTGTGGAGGCAGAGCCTTTCCTGTCAGATAGCTCTGATGTACCTCTATAGGGTAAATGAAAGAGTCATCAGGTTTTTCCGCCCTTCCCTAAATGATGGACCTCTGCAGGCCTACACGCATGCCTGATGGTGGGCACCGGGAGTGGGGTGTGGGCCTGTGTGAGTGGGCGCACCTGGGCCAGAGACTGGGCTTAGAAGCAACAGAAGCAGCAGAAGCAGCAGTGGTGGCAGAGAACAGAGTGTGGTGGCAGATGACCATTAGGGGTGCAGCAGAGGCCATGAGACAACACCAGAGAGCCCAGAGGAAGTGAAGATTTGCTGGGGTCTGGGAGGCCTGCCAGTCTCCCGGTCCCCTGGCCCCCCCGGCCTGTACCTGCCCTGTACCTGGTTGCCTCTCTACAAGAGACCATTAAAAGCCTTAAAAGCTTAAAAAGCCCCCGAGGGCTCCAGGATTCCTCCTTCCCTTTACCTGTCTGCACAGCCCCACAGAGAACCTGCTCCCCGAGTCCTCCTGCCGCTACAACCTCCTGAGAGCTTTCTCATCACCTCTGACCTTCAAAGGACAAGAGCATTCACACTTCAGCTATTCACATTCTCCCGGTTCCCTGGCCTTCTTATTATCTACCTGTGTTGGCTCAAAATGCCTGTTACAAAGTCTGTTGGGATGCATACTTTAAGTTTCCAAAGTTTCTATCTTGCTGACTAAAGATCCTCAGGGCTCCACAAAAATTTCTAGGGAAAATAAAGCTTTCCCTTGTAGAAGCTAACATTTACAGCAATAACTAGCGTTAGCCATTAAAAGCGGGAAGGCCAGCATTTCCAATTACTCTTTTAGTAATTTTTAGTAATAACTGTCCTTTATCCTGCCTTCTTAAATGGAATTGCAGAATACAGGTGAACCTTGTCCTAGTGTCTGGGGCTCCACATTTGGGGAACTCTGCTGGGGGCTCTCTAGCTGACTGTTCCATGAGGCCAATGCTGCCCCTCATCACGAGGGTGTCAGCAGGGACTCTCGTTTGCCTGCTCCAGCCTGGCCCTGCCAGTGTCAAACTGACAGCTGCTGGAAATAGGTAAAAAGCTGGGTAATGTTAGAGAGAAGGACTTGACGACGAGACCTCGCCTACTACATACTATCTGGGATCCGTGACAGTGCCTGTGGGGACTGAAGAGACTTTTTTTTTTTTTAAAGATTTACTTATTTATACATACAAGCTGGGGTACAGGCCAGAGGCGCGGGGCGGCGAGAGGGTTCACCAGAGACAGAGCGGGTAGCAGAACAGGCAGATCAGAAATACACTGCTGAGGGGAGCAGCGGGGGAGGCAAGAGAGGTCTGCAGCGCCATGTTGGATTCTCCCCAGCTGGGCGTCGAACCCGCATCGTGCGCTGCCGACAGCTCCACAGCGCAGCACTCAACCACTGCGCCACCAGGGAGGCCCCTGAAGAGACTCTTTAAGAAAAATTTGAAGCATGTACTCTAGAGTTTGTGACAATGCTCCAGTAGCCTGAATTCCAGATGAAGACACATGGCAGCTTTCACACTCATCTTTCTCCCTCCCAAATTTTTTTAATCCAATTCCTTTAATGTTCCTTATCTAAGTAAAAACTTGAACCTCTTACCTTTGATATATATAATTCTTTTTCACGACCCTAGGGCTAAACTTACACTGTTCTATAGTGGGAATGCGAGAGGGCAGAAGTCACCAAACTGCATTATAACTCCAGAAAGTTCCAAGACTCAGGTGCTAAAGCTCAAGCACCCCATTCCTAGGATGGAGCCTCTTGCCTTTATTCTGTGCCTGCTCATCCTAATTTTGAATACAAGTGAGCAGATGGAAAGAACCATATTTGGGTGATATTTTATAATTTACTGTATAACCCCCATATCCATCCCTGATTCTTGCGAGCAAACTTTCTGTGGACTTTACAGGACTGTATTCTCCTAAGAGATGTCTGTTTCTGTCTTCCAAAGGTGGTTTAGGCATTGAAAATAGTCACGACCCATCACAAAATAGGTCAGGTCGTCCTGGGGCCCCTGGAGAGAGGTCCTGGGGCTCTGGAAGTGGCACTGGCTCCACGGATATCTGGGACAGAGCAGAGCTGCTCTGTCCCAGAGAGAGAGTGAGGAGAAGTGAGAGTGGGAAGAGAGAGTGAGGAGGGTATGCGCCGCCTCCCAGTGTCCCTGGCAGAAATGAAGCCTCGCCCAGCGTCACTCTTTCAGAAAGAGTAACAACTGCACACAGCTGCAAGCATTGGGGCTGGAAAATGACCTCACCACTATCCCCCCTTGCCACTTAACACTTTGTGTGCCAGTGCCCTTTAAATTTACCAGCCTTTGGGGCCGGCCATTTTCTGTGCCACCGCATGAATGGTGTAAGCATGCAATAAAACACACACAACTCCTGAACTACTGGATATTAAAAAAACTGTAATATTTCTCATAAAACACCTTACACTTTCACCAAAACAATGTGTAAAGCTTCTAGACTGAGTACGATCAAAGAAAGAGCTCCTAATAGTTCCAAATAAATCCACCGTGGTGTGAAAAACCGGAGACTAGATGAACACATATTAATATGTGAGCGGCCACCTGATACTGGTGACAAAAACACGTACTAATACGTGAGTGGACCACAAAGTGTTAATAACCTTGAGCTTGAGGGGGACTAAACACCAGTTTTTCACACAGATATGATAGTTTTTCGTCCCAAATAAGTCATAAGAACAAGAACAAAAAACAAATAACAAAGCCCGAAAACACTTGTGACCTTGGGGTCAGAAGTCAGAGTCCTGGACCTTTTCCTGGGACGCTGTGTGACCTCAGCAAGCCTCTGGGCATCCCTGAGCCACACTCTCCAGTGATTTCTTCATGCAGTGTGGAAGTGAGGAGCGAGACCATGGCAAGGAGCACTTGGCATTGCTCAAAAGTGCTGTTTCGCTATGTTGCTGTCTCAGCATTTTGAGACTATAAAATAATGTTTTCAGTGATTTCAAGTCAAGTGCCCCTCCCGCTAACAGGAGCAAACTTGAACTGGTTAAGCTACCGGTTGCTCACAGCAGGCCAGGGCATGGGGCACGGCTCGGCTCTTTGATACAGTCATGTGAAAAGATCAAAAACTCAAGCGGCCCTGGGGAGACTTTTTCAGGAGCTTCACCTGCAAGCTATTTCTTCCCACTAAAAACCTGAAGCCACTAAGCCCCCTTTCCACCGACACTTGTCCACCTCCCTCATCAGAGATAGAGGAACGGAGAACAAAAGGACATACGAGATACAGAGAAATGGGGCGGAAGGAGGCACTACCAGGCAGGAGGCATTTTGCAGAACTGTGCCCTTCTGTTCCACAGCTATGACGAACCAGGGTGGCTATGGCTATGGGAATACAGAGCAAATAAAAAATATGGAGCTGTTTTTGATAGAAAGATACATGAAATTATTTAGTTCACTTTCTGATACTGGTATTCCACTGTCAAGCATGGGATAGATTTATTCTGATTGTTTCATGTAAGCCTGTCTCATGCTGAGATAAATATAAAACCAAGGGTAATGACTGAAATACCTACTTCTCTATATTTCCAACAGCACCCCGAAAGATGTTATGCACATGGAGGGGTCATGTTATAGATGATTGTTTAAAAATAAGGGGGAGAGGAAAGAATTGGGGGAGAAAATTTCCCAAGCTGTTGCTTATCACATAGTCTGAAGGAAAAGCAAAAGGATTTCATATCATTTGAAATAAAAATTATTATCTATTTTCTTTTTTTTTTAAAGATTTATTTATTTATACATACAAGCCGGGGTACAGGCCAGAGGCGTGGGGCGGCGAGAAGGTTCACCAGAGACAGAGTGGGGAGCAGAACAGGCAGATCAGAAACACACTGCTGAGGGGAGCAGCGGGCGAGGCAGGAGAGGTCTGCCGCACCATGTGGGAAGCTCCCTGGCTGGGTGTCGAACTCGCATCGCGCGCTGCCTTTTGACAGCTCCACAGTGCAGCGCTCAACCGCTGCACCACCAGGGAGGCCCCTATTATCTATTTTTAAGTGGAAATATAGAACCAAGTTATGTGCTGTGAAAAGGGCTGATATAGAGGAGACACAAATGCTAACTCCTTCAAGTCTTGAGCGTGTGATGCTGTGATATTTATCTGTTTGTGTCATTAGGATACAGTCCCCACGCTCTCTCCCCTTCCAGCACGTCTTGCTGGGCATGCCAAAGAGGCCAAGCTCAGGCCAGTCTTGCTCTGGATCATTTCAAGGGAGTGCGTTAGTAGCAAACGACCTTAAGGAAGGGGGTAACACGTCCCTGTACAACAAAGAGCCAACTCAATCACCATCTGCTACACAAGCGTGGGTCGCACCAGCTTGGCTCCCCAGCGTAACACAAGCGCACTGCGCACACAGGATCCAACTGGGCCCATGTGATCCCGCTCCCTAGACTTGGAGGTCAGGGGCCTGGCCGTGCAGTTTGTCCCTGAGTAATAAAGTCCTTTGTCTCTGACCCAGGAGTCCCATGTCTTTTGTCAGCATCCATGGAAGTGACAGCTCAGTAGTTTGTAAGTATGATAAAGTCAAATCCTGGCTCTGTCAGAATTCTTATTTCACATAATGATCAAGTGCTCTGACTTAAAAAAAAAAAAAAAAAGACTTTGTAGCCTAGTCAAAAGAAAACAACTGGATTAGAAGGTCACGCCCCTAACAATAGAACTTAGCATGTTTTAAAAAGTGATTTTAACTTTTCATGTTTTAAAAAGTGTTTTTAACTTTTTGCAACTGGCTTGTCCACCTTGGGCTTTTCTACATCTGATTCTGAGTTTGCCCGAAGTCTTCTCTCTGAGACACACATGCACAGTCAGGCAACCCTTGCCTGCCCGGGCACTGAGCTTATTGCTTCTATTTTCTTCCTCTCCGAGCTCCCATGATTCTGCTGGAGCGAATAGTAGTAAAACTTCAAGCAGCCAGACTCTGCCTTTAGCCTGGCCCACTGTCCAAAGCAGGAGGTCAGAATGGTGAGGGCAGGTAAAGCGACAGGAACTATGTTCAGGGCTTGCCCTCTGTATTCTCGAGGCTTCTCACGCCATGGCGTCTGCTGCCTAATGCTGATGTCTCACTGTGGGTTGACTGCTCGTTGGACAAAGCCATGGGCCCCCTCGTTTCATCCCCACTGGAGAACTTGCCTATGAGGTCCCTGCAAGGGGCACAACTCCGTGATATTCATGAGTGACTGAATCAATTTATCATCATTTCTAGATCCCTGCACCTCTCAGTTGAGACAAATTTTTCAAGATTATTCTACTGGGTTTGAAGTGGAAAGTAGTAGGTAGGATTTTTAAACAGTTATCTGCAGAACCTTAGAACTGCTTTGTGTGTCTGGCATAAAAACTACAACACACCTCAGATGGGAAATGCTTTCACTCTGTTTAATTTGCTATTCCATGTGGTTTCCTCTGAGACAAAAAGCCAGGCAAGGCTTTACGTAAACTTGCCTATCAAACCTGGAAAAACAAGTTAACAGCTGCTAAAGAGAGCCATAAAACTTGAAAAAAAACTTTTTAATTAAAGAGTTATCAACTATCTGCTCTTTCAGTTATAATGAAGCTAGTATGTGTGAACTTAAATATTAAAAAAAGTTTAGGGTGTTCTAATATTCAGATAATCAAAAAAATTTTTTTTGTATATTTTTAAACATCCTTGTTTATTTTTTTTCACAATTTAGGATTTCTCCTGTCAGGGGCAGTCACCTAGTTTTCCTACCACCAAAGTGCCCACAGTCCTCCACCATCCACCGCACCCCCCTCCTCCTCCCCTTCTGACTGTCTCAGATATACGGTCAATGCGGATCATTTTTATAAACAGATATGACATTACATATCTTACTCAAAGTAACACTCTTTAGATATTCTCACTTAAAACATTAGATGACGCTTAATTTTATCTTGTTTTGCAAGTCCACTCTGACCTCACTCTCTTCTCCCCAAATTAGCCCTTTCCATTTCTGTCATCAAGATGTCCCAGATTCAAAGCCACTGGATCCTCTCAACCTCTCCCCTTCCCTTCCTTTTGGTTTTAAAAATTTATCAACACACCTCTTTTCCAGGCTCTTCCACCTTTCTTATTTATACTCATCTCCAACATTCCTTCCCTTACCCAAGTGAGCAACGCCTCATGCTCTGGTTACTGGAGTAGCTTTCCAAAGAGAGTTACATTAGATCTGTCTGTCCTGACTCAGAGCATTTCTAATCTAGTCTTCAACATGACACTAAAAATGACTTCTTACTATGGTGCACCCCTCTTCTAAAAGACAATGGCTCTCTCTCTGCATAAGCCGTTCCCTCACTTGAGCTCCTCCCTAGCTAAGCCCGATCGCCCTCCCTGCACGGGATCTGTGGGATGCGGAACACTGACGAGGTTCACCCTGTGTCTCCTGGCCGCTGAAGCACAGGCAGTAACAGCCTCCAAGAACCAAGAGTGTTTGCTGATACATGGAAAATGAGCATCCAGAATAGCATCCGAGTGAGAAATTATTGGGTAAGATTTATCTTACTCCGACTTATTCTGGAAGGACTGAGATGGCCAACTTTCGAGCACAGCCCAGAACAGTAGTAGCAGCGCTACTTTCCCGACCAGAAACATAGATCAGATATCATGTTAGACTCCTGGGTGGTCCCTGAGAGCGGTGTGTGTAATGTCTGCACACAAAACTCGAAAAAGAAAAGCAAGGGCCATTAGAACACGCTTCTGAGGCCTTCTTTTGATAGAACACACACAAGCCATGTCCAAGTATGTATGAAATTCCTTATAAATATTCGTGTCGGAGCACAGAATCAGTAGCGACTTAAGCCCTATAAATCTGTTTCTTGCATATTTTTTTCTCAACAAAAGCCAGACACACACAAACTATGTGCTGAGAGAAATGCATACAGAGCACAAAAACACAGAGTTGTGTGTCCACACCCACTTGTCCTGCTTTGGGTCTAGCATCCAGAGGGTCTGTCCACCCACTCTCCTCGGAACCCTGAGTGCCTGCTACGCAGCAATGGGCCTGTTAGCCCCACAGCTGCTTCCCGGCATCCCAGTCACTGTCTTCCACTGCAAGTTTGATATAGCAACGTATAAATAAAAGGTCACCCTGCAGGCCCCAACCCCTGCAGAGCCAAAGGCGATTACCTTGTGACTCTCCCTGAAATAAATTAAGTTTCACTGGGAAGTCGATCCGCTGTAATAAAGACAAAGCATTCTAACAAGCTAGGAACTTCAGTCAGATGGATAATCTGATTTAACTGCAATGTGTTCAGAAAGCACGTTAATAATCCTGGCCCAACTCCGTCCATGCCTAAAAAACAAGCTTGTAAGCCTCTCCTAGAGCGGAGTCTTCAGGATTGATGCGTTTGGGTCCAAGTTCGTTATCGCCAAGGAAGAGCTGGTAGTCTCCCGTGCTTCCTTCCTGCCCTCCATCTGATTAGAAGATAGAAATTTCCTGCTCAGCCCTCTGTGGGGAGTTGTGGATACAAAGAGCAGCAGGCGTGGCCTGTCCCTGAGGACAGGCTCCCAGTCCAGGCGCCCTCCAGGCCAAGCTTTGCCGGTCACACACCACCAATCGTTAAGCTAATGGCCCTAATGTTCCCTATGGGTTAAGAGAAACAGATTCAAAACAAGTTTTACACTAGCCTGTATCTCCTCTTAAAGCAACATTTTATCTCATTTAGACATCAGAATGAGTTTATGGGGTACGTATGATATCTCTGCCTTACAGGTGCAGACACCGCAATATAAATAATTGAGCATCCTGCCTGATCAGGGAGGATGAGGGAAGAGGACCCAGCGCCGAGTGTACCTGACTTTCAGCTGCTCTCTCACGGGCACTCAAAGAGGGGTGAGCCCTTCACTGGCCCATGGACCCAGCACCGCCATGTTGGCCTCAGTTCAGGCTGTTGTTTTCCATTTACATTCTTGGAACAGTCTGGTCTCTCTCTTCTTGCTAGACTCCATTGCCAGCTGTCTTTCCAAGACAAATGTGATCATGGCAATCCCTTTCGGGGTCCACCTGTGGCACCCCACTGCACAGAACAACACCCAACACTGAAACTGGGCAATAAGTTATGTGGACTGTGCTTGGCAACTTAACCTGACCTGTGTTGCCTCTGACCACTTTACACACAGCACCCCTGGGATGGGGATAGGGGTGTCTCCAAGCAGTGTCTGCTCAGGTCTGAGGTACTTGAATGTGAGATGGTACCTCTGGTATTTTCTAATTGCTCTTTATACTTTTATGAAATCAGTTGGGAGCTGCTGCACAGGGAATAAAATTGAAATGAAAGCGAAGAGGCTGGAGGCTGATCAAAACCCCGCTTTTATTGCCGCCAAATGAGTAAGGTAAGTGGCCAAGTATCTCATAAAGTCATCTGAGGCCCAGTCCGGGGCCTCCATTTATAACAGGACTAAAAGTAGAATGAGGCAAAATAGCGTGAGGGGTGAGTGTGCATCGTGTGCTGGTGCTGCGCACACTCATCCTGCGCACAAGAAAGAGCTTTGAAAGGACAGACCATCTCAGGGCTCCGTGACAACCCCGGGAAGGAGCCTGTGCACATGACATCTGCCTGGATGACGCAAGGATTTGGAATCTGTTTCACTTACAAAACTACACAGCTTCCCTCATCAAAGTCCTGCACTCAGTCCAGTGATTCCATCCCGAAAGACAGAAGTGGCCGACCCTAAATTAATGAAAACAAATCTAAAGAATCTGTACTAATCTATCAATAAATGTCCTAGCTCTAGCAGAGGTAAGTGATATACACTATATATATTACTTATATGTGTATATTTAAAAATACATATAATATCTATATCTCATATCTTAACCTCTGAAAATGTGAATCAGTGCTATTTTTCTAGAGCTCTGAATTGTCACTTGTCAAGTTATAAACTAAGTTTCCATGAACCATTTTAACATTTTTCCTCAAGGTTATAATGTTTAGTTTCATTAAGTTGAGATTTTCATGTAATATTTTCTCCAAATGGGAGTTGACCTTACTCATTATTTGTACTATATGCCAAAATCATAAAATATTTCACTATTGTCAATAAAAAAACAACCAAAAACTGTAGTGAATTTTGAGAGGCTTGAGTAGACGTGCTAATAATTACAAAAATTATTTTTTATCATTGGAACCAATAATGACCTGCTGATGACAAAACAAAGGTCCTGCCTTCCCAGCTGGGGGGTGGGGGGGGTGGTCATAGCCATGTGGGGTGTGTGTGCCCAGGGCCCTCAGCTCTGCAGGACTGGGCTCGCCTGCCTAGCTTGAATTTGCATGCAGCCAGCCCTTCATTCACACATATGGAAATACTCATTATGAAACAGAGTGGGGATGGACACAGGGTGTCCAGGTCCCTTCGTGGTCACCAACTGAAAGCGGGGCAGACAGGGCACAACTGCCCAGGCTCTGAGGCAAGAGCCACCAAAAGCCCCCAAAGGCCAAAACCAACAAAGGACAGCACCTGAGGAGAGGACAGGGCACTGTCTGTGGGTGTCACCCGCGCGCACAATGGCAAGAGACTTCAGGCTACAGGGACAACAAACATGGGGTTTATTGTACAAAAGGGGGAAACAGAGAGCTCACTGCATCTTCAAGTGGTGGCCACCTCCCCCAGAACGCATCGGGGACGGCAGCTCCTTGGGAGGTGCTGGGTTAGACCCACAAACAGGTCTCTGAGACACCAGGCCCGGGGCCTCTGGGGCTCCTTTCAGGCTACGTCAGAGACAGCACCGGAGGCCCGGCCTCTGCAGAGTCCTTCAGCTTCTCTCCCTCCTTGGAGGGCGGCTGCTGGTGCTTCTTTTCTTCTTCCTTCCTTGGAGGCCAGGAATGGACTTCTTTCTTCTCTCTTCCGAGTTCTTCTCTCTTCCGAGTCTGGAACCGTCATATTTCTTCTCCTGGGGGCTGGTGTCATCGTCTTCTCCTGTTCTTCTCTTCAGGGGCCTCCTTCTCTTTCTGGGGCTGGCTTCCTCTTTCTTTTTTCCTTCTTACCCCTTATTTCTCCTCTTTTCCACCCTCTCAGGTCCCTCCGATCCTGACTTATATCCTAGTTCAGGGTACCGTTCACAAGTCTGATTGGACCATTTTTCAATCCTGGAGCTGACTGGACCTACCCATCAGCTCCTAGCACCTGATTAGTCCATTCAAAATGGCAGTTACTGGGCAGGAGCAACTGCTACAACTGCTCTGGAGCAGCGGGGTAAGAGGCACCATCCCCCTGCCAGCTCCCACTGCTAAGGCAGCTTGGTTCCAGTAACAGTTAGAGTACCTCTGCTGTGTGTTACTAATACTCCACTGTGGTAGAGATAAAAATGAGTAAGACAGAGCCTGCCTTCAAGAGCTTTGGGTCTAGCAGAGAAGCTAAATAGCCAAGTAAGAAGAAAATGGCACAGTGTGCCAGGTGCTGCAGTTCCCAGAGGAGAGAGCACTCACTTCCAACTGGGCTCTCGAAGGGACCTGGAGGACTGGAAGGGAGAGGACCCTGTAGAGAAAGGCGAGCACATGAGCTGTGGCTCTGAAGGGGGGTAGTTGTGGCTTGTGGCTCAGGATGGCCAACAAGGCTCTTAGGAATAGGGATGAAGACAGGGGCAGAAGGAGCTTGGGCCAAGGTGGTGGGGGGCGAATGCCAATTTACTTCATCTACTGGAAGGCGAGTTTCAGTGTCTGAGCCTGGGAATGACTTTTGTGGGACCTTTAAGAAGGCCCACCTGGCAGCTGGTGCAGAAACAGCTGGAGGGCAGGAGCCAGGTGAGAGGACGGCTGCAAACAGTCTGGTGTGAGGTTCTGAGCATGGAACAAAGAGGGCAGAACCAGGAGGCACTGACGCACAGAGGCTGGCATCACACATAGCCCACGGACAGGAGAGCCAGGGCGGCTCCGAGGGTTTTGCTTTGGGAACTGAAGACCAGCAGTACCACATGAGGAAGGATGCAGGGAGCGGGTATGGGGGCAACATCCAACCAGCTCCCCCAACACTGCAGCAGGTCCTCCTCTTTGAGGGGGACTTTGGCATCAGACAGCAAGGAAAGGAGCCCTGGAATGGTGCTACTCAAATGATCTCTCCAGGAGCAGTTTAAGAAAAAATATGATAAAATGGATTAGTTAAAAGAAGAAAGAATATGGGAGCTCACTGGTCCTGTACCTGATGCTAAGGTAGGGTCAAGCACCTATAAGACTTTCTGAGGGCTTTCTCCATGTGTGCACTGGTCTCAGTCCTATGGGTTAAACTGTATTCCCCCAAAAGTCATGTTCAAATCCTAAACTCCGGCACCTGTGGATGTGGCCTTATTTGGATATAGGGTCAGATGTAATCAAGTTAAGATACTGTCACTGTGATCCCAGATCTAATATGGCAGGTGTCCTCAAAAGAAGAGAAGAGACATGGGGATAGGGACACACACACAGAGACACACAGACACACAGACACACACACACACACACACACACACAAGATGGTGTGTGAGTGTGAGGCAGGCACACCCTGGGAGGCAGACACCGAGGCTAGGCAGCCGCCAGCCAAGGAAGGCCCAGGAACATCAGCAAAGCACAGCGAGTCATGACAAGGATTCTCCCCTGTGCCTGCCAGCACCTCAATTTCAGACTCATAGACTCCAGATCTCTGAGAGAATTAAGTTCTGTTTTAGACCAACACCCAGTTGTGACACTTTGTGTTGGCAGCCCCAGGAAACTCAGCACCCACATGGGTTGGCAACTTCTGAGTGCCCCCCAAAGGGCTGGACATGGTCATTCCACAAGGCTGACCACTGTCTCAGGTTTCCTTTGGGAAGAGCCAGGCTGATGTGGCCACTCAGGAAGAATGACTGCTGTGATTACAGATGGGCGCCAGGAGACAAGGCCCAGTGAGAGGGGACAGAAGGAAACTGGCTGGTCCAGCTGCCCACGCTCACTCTTTAACTGACTGTCCTGTCCACTCAGCTCTTGTCTTCTCTGAGAACAGAAAAAAATCCCCCTTTTTGCATTTAAGTCTCATAAGGACAGTTTTCCCATGGGAAGCTCAGAGAAGTCAGTCCAATTAAAAAAAAAAAAAGCCCAGTGCATGTACTTCCAATTCAGGTATTTATTACTATTAGAAATAATGAGGTAATTATTGTATAATCATCCCATTTCAATAACTCACACCCATCACTCCTGGGGCTCTGGGCTTGGCCAAAGTGAAGGCTCCGCTCTCTGAGGAGTGAGCATGCACGGGGGAGTCCTTCAAAGGAGTCTGCAGACCCCTAAACACACCTTGAGAAAAGTTTCCTCATGAGAGGGAAAACCTCCAATTTATTCCCAGCCTTATTTTTACTCCAAACAAGATGAGGGATGGTGTGAGAAAGCACCAGCAGGGATAGCCCCCTGAGCAACCCAAGTTCTCACCACCTGGCTAAGTAAACATGAATAACTTCAATTAGAAAAGAAAATGCAGGGGCCTCCCTGGTGGCACAATGGTTTAAGCACAGCACTATGAAGCTATCCAGAGCCACTGCAGCACGGGTTCGATACCCGGCCAGGGAGCTTCCCACATGGCGCAGCAGACCTCTCCTGCCTCACCCGCGGCTCGCTCCCCTCAGCAGTGTATTTCAGTCGATCTGCCTGTTTTGCTCCCCACTCTGTCTCTTGTGAATCCTCTCACCAGTCCACACCTCTGGCCTACACCCCAGCTTGTATGCATAAATAAATAAATCTTAAAAAAAAAGAAAAGAAAATGCAGGCTTCCCAGAAAACATCATCTCTAGTGAGGACAGGGGAGCAGATCGTGAAAATACTGGACCAGTGGAAAAACCAGCTGGGACCCAGAACCACTTGCCTCACTGCACCCGCGTCATATAACCTGTGACAGACATACTGACAACCTCTATTTCTCCAGAACACATACATGTGAAAGTATGTAACACAAGAGCAAGTGGCCAGACCCGGCCTTGACGGGAGCAGAGGTCAGAGTCTGATGGGCGTCTTCTCTCTCATACTCACACATGTACACGCTCCATCGAGGACTCACTTGTCAGAATAGGGAGGGGGAGGCAGTTTGGAAAAGCTCCCTGAAAATTCTGGGACACGACTCACTGCAAGTTGGGAGTGACTACGCTAAGACACAATTCAATAAAAGGGACTGGAACAACTGGTCCTCCATCTGGTGGAAATGAAAAAGCTCTCCACTGACAGCCTACCATAAAGACAAATCCCATTTGGGTCAAGAGCTTAATTGTGAAAGTTGGCAAACCTATAAAATTGTAAGGAAATAAACATCCATGATTTGGGACTATGTACCATAAAGGGAAAGGTTAATAAATTTTACTACATTAACATTTTAACTTCTGTTCATCAAAGGGGATTATTTAAAAAATGAAAAAGATACACCCACAAACCAGAAGAAGACATATTGCCACATCTGCTGACTAAAACCAGAAGGATCTATCATTTCATCCAGCAAATAGGCAAGCACTTTAAAAGTCTGACCATACAAGATTTGGCATGGGTATGGAACAAATTAAATTCACATGAACTGCTGGTTATATATAAACTGTTACAATCACTTTTAAAATGATTTGATATCACTAGTAAAACTGAACATCAAACAAACAACTTTACAGATATTCATCCAAAAAAGATATACAAATGGCCAATAAGCACATGAAAAGATGCTTAATATCACTAATCATTAGGGAAATACAAGTGGAAACCACATTGAGATACCTTTTCACAACCATTTGGAAGGATACTATCAAAAGAAAGTGTTAGGGCCTCCCTGGTAGTGAAATGGGTTAAGTCTCAGCACTATGAAGCTATCCCCAGCCACTGCAGCACGAGTTCAATCCCCAGCTAGGGAGCTTCCCACATGGTGCAGCAGACCTCTCCTGCCTTGCCTACTGCTCCCTTCAGCAGTGTATTTCAGTAGATACACCTCTTATGCTCCCCACTCTGTCTGTGGTGAACCCTCTCACTACCCCACACCTCTGACCTACACTCCAGCTTGTATGCATAAAGAAATAAATCTTTAAAAAAAAGTGTTAGCAAAATTGTAGAATTTGGAGCTCTGGTGCACTGTTGATGGCTATGTAAAATGATGCAATCATTGTGAAAAAGAACAGTGGTTTCTCAAAACAGAAATACTGGATGGTTTCGCTCATTTATGGAATATAAATAAACAAAGCAAACTAACAAAAGACACCAAAAATAACTTCTAGATTCTGAGAAGAAACTGGTGGTGACAAGGGGAAGGGCAAGGAAGGTGGAAGCAATGGAGAGAGGAAGTCAAGGTGACAGTGTGAAGGTTCTAGAACTTTGGTGGGAGGGGTGCGTGTGGCATGTGCATGCATTGAGGTTCAAAGTTCCTGAAAGCTAGAAAGTATTACAGACCAATGGCAAATCAATTTGAAAAACAGATTTAACATATGATCCAGCAATTCTACTTCTGGCTATATACTCAGAGTGAAACTTCCTGAACAGATAATTGTACACCCACATCCATACCAGCATCATTCACAATAGCCAAGAAGTGAAAGCAACACAAGTGTCTGATGAATGAGTGGGTGAACGAAATGTGGTCCACACATGCATACATATACTGGAATATTACTCAGCCTTAACAAAGAAGGTAATTCTGGTAGATACTACACCATGAATGAATCTTGAAGAGATTATCCTAGTCATAAACTAGCCAGTCTATAAAGGAAGTCATAAAAGAACAAATACTCTATGGTCCTACTTGCATGAGGGCCCTTGAGCAGTCAAATTCATAGAGATGGCAAGGAACATGGTGGTTGTCAGGGGCGGAGGGGAGGGAGAAGTAGGGGGTTGATAGTTAATGGGGGCAGTTTCAGTATCACAAGATGGAAAACGGTCTGGAGCTGGCTGGTGGCGATGGTAGCACAGCCATGTGATTTGTACTTAATGTCACTGAAAATACACCTAAAATGGTAATGACTTTAAAATTTTAAAAATTAAATCAAACATGTGCATACCTTATAACCCAGCACATCTACTCCCAGGACAATATATCAGAGAAATTATAGGACAAGGTAGGAGGAGACAGAGATGTGTGTTCACAGAAACATGACACAATAACAACACTGGGAACAACCAAACAACTCAAATGACAAGAAGAGAGCCAGACAGTGTGCTAACTAAGAGCAGTAGTAAAATAAATAAATTATAGCTACAGGCATCAGCTTGAATAAACATTAAAAAAGTCCTCTCAAGAGAAAAATGTGTGTCATAAAAGACTATCTAAATATCACTCCGTTTTTCTGATTATTCAAAAATAAGAAAAACTAAACAATATAATTCTTTGGGAAATATCATAATTGGCAAAGTAGAAAAAGAAGCAAGAAAAAAATTAACACTCTTCAAGATAATGTTGACTTAAAGGTGAGAGACAGACATATGTGGATTTTCAAACAAATTGGCAAGGTACTGTTTCCCAAAATGGGTATTCTTTTTACGATTCTTCTTTAAAATACATAAACATACATCCTTAAAATATTTTCATATATAAGGTAGCTCATATTTTTTTCAATCATTTTAGAAATGAAGGAAAAACTTAACTGAGAATCTCCAAATCTCAAATATGGTCAAATATTAGGAGGCAGGAGGTGACTCTGTTCCTCTGATCCTGTTTGCAGCCCAAGTCACACCTGCTGTCATCTCCTGGTGGCCCAGGTACAAGTGGACATCACAGAAGACACAACGAGACAACTCAGTGGGGGTGACGGACCCGTTCTGGGCCACCAACTCCCAGACATTCCTTATGCATTTGTCATCAGGAGGAGGAAACTCAGGGGCTGGGTAGAGGAAGGAGAGGCTTTTTTTACAGAATCTCTTTTACAGATTTTTGTTACAAACAGAAGGAACAAAAAACAATAAGTGAGCACCCCAGTCTTTAAGAAAGGGCGCTGTTGCGGCTGTCCACCACGCCTGACAGATGTCACACCATATGTAAATGGAACATACGCATATGCAAGTCCATACTCTAAAAAAAGTATCCAAACTTGCTACAGGAAAAAATGGAACAGACAGAAGGCATGTGTCCAAGACAAAAAGAGAAGGAAGAAAAGGATTCAGTCCTGAGAGCAGCAGGAATCAGGGAGGATTGGAGTCCAGGTGAAGTTTGAGCTCAGAATTTTCACATAAATCTCAGGCAGTTGAAGTGGGTAATTCTCAACAAAATTCATGCTCCAAGAGGATGGAAAAAAAAGGTGTCCTTTAAAGAGAAAATCAGGAGCCACAAAATTTAAAGAAGTTTGAAAATACCAATCATCCTTAAATCTTTCAGACAGGGACTTCTGGAAAACACATTATTCTTCGTGTCCCTGGAGGATGATGGGGGCAAGCAGAATGGTATCATGGAAAACAAATACCAGACAGGAAATGGGAGGCCTGACAGGTAATGACCCACACTCAGCATGTGGTAGAAAGAGCGTGTAAAGGCTGAGGCACGCTGGCTCTGAGCTCCGCTCTGCCATTTACCAGTCACACTACAGAGGGCAGCGCTTTGGCCACTCAGAGCTGTGGTTTTCTTACCATGAAAGTAGGATGTAAAAATGCCTACTTCAGATGTTTGTCATAAAGATTAGACAAGCATTTTTAAACATCTAATGCCAGTGGTGCATAAAAATGTTCTGCCTCAGGCCTCAGTATCCCAACTATGCAAATGGAAGAAGGAATCATGAAGTTTTAACCTTATTTCTTTCCCTTTTGTGATAGGCAGGATAATTCCCTTCCTCCCTCCATATCATATGCTCACTTCCTTAGCCTATGGAATCTGTCACTGTACCATGTTATATGGCAAAGGGTAATTAAGGTCACTAGTCAACTGACCTTAAAAATAAGAGAAATTATCCTGATGAGCCCAGAATAATTATCCTGATGAGTCCTTAGAAATGGAAGAGGGATGAGTTTATCTTTTTTGATTGCTGAGTAGTATTCTATTGTAGAAGAGAGAATCAGAACAAGACCTCTACCCACCACTGCAGGATCTGAAGATGGAAGGAGAGGGCTTGAGTTCAGCAAGGCAGGCAGCCTCTAGAAGCTAGAAAAGGCAAGGAAACTGATTTCCCCTAGAGCCTCCAGAAAGGCATGCAGTGCAGCTGACATTTTTATTTTAGCCCTGAGGCCCATTTCAGACTTTTGAATCACAATACTGTGAGTTAATAAATTTGCTTGTCTTAAGTAACTAAGTTTGTGGTAATTTGTTACAGCAACAAAAGGAAACTAATACACCTGTCTGTGATTAAGACCTAAGCTAGTTAGCAACAGACCTATACCACACTGGGGAGGAGAGAGCCAAGCAAAAATAAAGAAAAGAAAAGTGATTCCAACATACTAACACACCAGTTACACAACTTGTGATTACATTTTTCAATTCACTTACATATATGAATTGACATGTTTATATGTTTACGTGTGTATATAATTTTTTTGAAAAATCAAGTCTTTAAACTGCAAAAACAATTTTCTAGATTAAAGAATAAGAAGATATCAAGGTTAGAGCGTCTTCTCTAGTTTCTCTGCCCTGGGCTTACCCATCCGATGTTTCTCCATTCTGGGCTCTTTCTAAGGCAGCTTAAAGTAATTCATTCAATTTTCCCAAATAATTTTAAGTTAATTAGATGATGTAGGCTTAATTTTGATGAAGTAGAAAAAATATTAATAACGTCTACTACCAACCCCAAAGGAAGACCCTGAGCCAGAGGTGAATGAATAGCATGTGCATCTTGAAAACCCACAGAATTATGGCTGCTGTTACACTTGCTCCCTGCAAAGTGAAGGACTTGTGGACTTTGTTAAGGAAACTGCATGAATTATAAACTCCTTCAGTTTGTTATGCTCTACATTTTTCAATTAAAAAATAAGGAATTTAGAAGTACTAAATAGTAAGTGTGTAGCTACTTGGGATTTGTTTTAAAGTACTCAATACAAAGAAAAGAGGGAGGGAGAAGGAATAAAAAAAAAAAAACCAAGACTGGGAAAATGTTGATAATGGCTGAAGCTGGATAATGAAGAGTTGGAGGTTCGTGATGCTATTCTCTCAAATGCTATATATGTTTGAAACTTTCCATAATTAAAAAAAAAAGTATCAAATTTGCTTCCTACTTGCCAATCTACTCCCAGCAAATGGGCTAGTATTCTGCTGAGAAGACATCAGGCTTGTTCTAGTAGCAGGGGACGGTTTCTGAGTTAGACTACTGAGAAAGCAAAGAATACAGGTCCACAGAGGAATACAGGGCCTGGGTGGGAGACTGGGGGTGGGTGTGGGTAGCAGCAGCTGGAATAGGGTCCTGGGAAACAGCCACTTCCTTGAAGACACATCCTCACTGGTTTGCAACAGCTCCCCCTCAGTCCTCAGCCTTCCCTGAAAAGTGCAGCCAGCCAGGCCTGGCTTCCAGCTGCCTCAAGTGAGCTTCCTTCAAGAGCCATTTAACTCTCCATTAACTTGATTTGATGAGTTCCTGGATGGCCACCAAGCACACTGAGAAATAAACTCCCAAATAGCAAGCACATCAAAATTTACTGCATCCATTAACTGATAGGCGAGAGTGTACCACTTGGCGCAAAAGTAAATTACTTCTGTTTCATTTTCCCTCACATCCTTCCTAGTTGTGTGTGCATGAGCTGACTTTCCTCACCTTTCAGTTTCAAATTTAGCTGTTATTCCATTTATTTTCCCCTCTCCATAATCTGTGTGTTGTTGTGCAGTTTGCTATTGTCATCATATAATTTTACAGCTCTGACCGAAGTTTCACAGCAAAAATCCCATAACTCTCAGCCCTTCCACTCACTCCACTTAAAAGTGTTCAGCAAAGCCAAGCATCTTCACCCATGAGTCCGTGAGGTGAGAAGCGTTTTCAACTGGAACTCTGGGAAACCTTGTCACTAAAGCATTCTGGACCCAGACACTGTCTTTGCAAAAGGAAGTGGTCTGGGGTTGCTTAGTGGAAAATTCACTGCATCTGTGGGGAATAGACCTCACAGCAAAAGATCCAGTTGGATGAGTTCCATTTTCAACTCCGCTCACCAAACACAAGAGCAACTACCGGGTTCTAGGCGCCATCCTGAACTGTGGCTTCAGCAACGACCGCAGTCCCTGTCCTGAGGAAGCTTGACATCCACAGCACAGCACTTCCTGAACAAATCATTTGTGACTATTTCCTGATCTTTTTGGGCCTTGGGGTATTTGTCCAGTGAGGGTGATTTCCTCACAGAGTAATAAAGTGCAAATAAAACCAGAGCATGAAGCACGATGCTGAAAGGGTCATCAATTTGTTTCTCCAGGATTTCTCATGCTTGAGCAAATTCTGAATGCATATGAGTAAGAGAGCTCTAAATTGGATTTTGGTTAGTGGAAGAACCACTCCAATATCGTAAGTGAGCAGTAAGAGCAATAGACAACCATTACTCTGCTAACCAATCGTGAAAACACTTGCCTCCAAACTTACTCAGCAGATTGGCTCTAGGAGACCGGGAACATGCTTCCCAGGAGACAGTGGTTGTCACAGAGAAAAGAAGTGTCACTTCCATTTCCTCTTCACAATCTCAACACAGATACCTCCAGCAACCCCCTCTGTATTGCACTTAATCGTGTCATACAGACCATCCCCTGACCAGACTTGTGAGCAGAAGCTACTGTTCCACCAAGTTTGACATTCTCCCTGAACTGGTCAGATCTTGAGTTATTCTGACCTCTCTGAAGATCAGAAAGAGATGCTGATGTTGATCTCTGGGGAATGTGTCCTTAATAAACATCCTGCATAGGGTCACATTTCATATAAATGCCACAGGTTCAGCTAGGGAATTCTAAGGGAAGGCACTTCATGTTTCAAGCTGGACCTCTTTCTGTTGATGCCTCTCCCGCCCTGTGCACAACCCCCTGATCCTATTAGAGGATGTGCTTCCAGGGGAGCACCCCCTGTCTGTACCTTATTCAGTCCCCCATATTTCAAAGTATTTTTGTTTCAGATGAACAGATGACATGCACCAAAATACAACAGTTCCAGACTGCTGCGGAGACTCTACCTTTAGTACAGTATCTGTAGGTTTACGGCAGTACCTGTAGGTTGAGGTCTTAAGTTGTGGCTTTTCATGCTGTTGAAACTGGCTTGTTCATATGTTCTTGCTGCTCCATAACCAGTCGGGGTGGAAGGTAGCCAGGGACTACACGAGCCTCTCTCCCAACTCTCAAAGCAATGCAATCTACCTTACACCCGGGCCAGGTCAGTCTCACCTGAATTGACATTAAAAGGCAGTTCTTGGCAAAACTGCATATTGTGTGGAGAGGCAGAAAGTCAACCTCTGTCGCTGTTTCCTCCTCTGAAAGCAAAAGAAATGCTATGCCTTTATTCTCTGCATATCATCTGAGGTTAACGAGACTTATAAAATCTCTCCCAAGATAATTTTCTAATTATTCGTGTTTATTGGCTAACATCTCTCAAAATTTTAAGGAACACTCACCCAGAAATTGTGCTATAAACCTGTGTGACTTCATGTCAAGAGTACACATAAAAAAATTTCCATGAAAAGACAAAAATCACCTACTTGCTCATTCTCTGAATTTCTGATGTAAACATTTGTGATACCTATATATGCAAATACTACTACACAAAGTAAACTAGCTAGGACAACAATACTGTCCTACGGCAAGTAGTTAATGCACAAAATTATATTTAAGAGACTGTTCTAGTAAGATTGCAACAAAGTGGAAAATGAACTCCTAAGCTTTTATTTGGAAGGCTGTCTGCTCCACTGCATAGCTTCAGAAGAGAAAGTCCTCCATTCTGGAAAATGGGAGAGGAGGCTATTCTCAGACAGAACAGTTGTTCACCATGAAGCTATTGACCAAAGTGCTATTTCTTGAATAGTATTGAAGGATAAATAAAAACAGTGAAAAATGTTTACTCTTTTTTACCAGCACACTCCAGTGAGATATATATGATGGACACAAATACACTAAGCTCAGTGTACTTATATTTAGTGATATAAACTTTAACTTGACTGAGATCTTTTGCTCTTACTTTCTTTTTGTCATCATCAATTGGACTTGGACATTAAGTAAATACACTCTGAGCCAGGCAGGCTGGGTATTATACTCCAAATAACCCTAAATGTAAGAAATGAGGAAAACATGCTGCAAGTTCCTAGAGAAAAGAATAAAAAGAAATTCATCCTGAAGTGAACTGTAGTGACATTGCAGTGATAACAAGAAAAGCTTAAAAGAAACCAGAAGGAAAAGTCAAATAACCACAAAGAATAAAAATTAGGCCAATGGCTACCGTAGTCACAATAAATACCAAAAAAAAAAAAAATGGAATTACATCCTTAAAAGTGCTGAGGGAAAATTATTATTAACCTAAAATTCTCTATCAAATTAAATTACCATTTAAGTGTAAGGGCCAAATGAAGGTGTATTTTTTAGATATACAAAGACTCTCTTAAGGGGTTTCCTCCAACTTATGCTTGCTGAAGTAACACTAGAAGATGCATTCCAGCAAGAAGGAAACAGAATCCAGAGAGAAAAGTGGTAACAAAAGTTGGTAAATTCATACTGAAATGATGATTCAATGTAAGTATTTATAATTAAACAAGAATAATAAAGCAACAGGAGCTTAACACGGACAAAGCTAAATGAAAGCAAGTCAGTGTCAGAGGGAGACTTTAAAAATATGTGTTAAATTTTGCAAAGGCATTAAGGAACGGAGAAAAAAGAGAAAACTTCAAAATCCATGAAGTAATTGAAAGCAAGCCAAATATTTTTGACAGAGGCAAGAAGGTGGCGGCATAAAAAGAAGAAAAATTCATGGCATCAGGAAATGCAAAGTAAGTTAGAACTAAATCCAATTATTATCATTTTAAATGGAATAAAATAATCTATTCAGTCCTCTCTCTCTCTCTCTCTCTCTCTCTCTCACACACACACACACACACACACACACACACACTCACGTGCACACATACACACTCTTCCATAGCTACTTAAAATATGACACGGAAAAGTTGCAAACAAAGCAGTAGACAAATCATTCCAGTAAAAAAAAAAGATGTAGTAATATTAATATCAGAGAAACTTGCATATAAGGTTAAAAGCATTAACATGGATAAAGAATTTATATTTTAAAATAGAAAAAAAATCTATGTAAAGTTATAATAGTCACTCATTTTTACACACTGAAAAATGAAGTGGCACTTTCCCAAATCAAATTTACTTTATTTTTCTGCAATCACCCCCCAAAACAGACAAGAAAATCAACCCACAGGTTGAAAGGCGCGTGGCCACGATTTACACCAGTTCCGGTCCTGCAGTTGGCTGTGGAGACCTGAGTGGCCCCAATTCATGAGGCAGTGGAACTTTTCTCCTCTGTGTCACATAGGACTCAAATTCAGAGTTAAGCCTGCATCATTTGGTATGTGAATCCCCCAGCTATCCTCTCAGCTCTAAAGAAATTAAGGGAGACACCTCAGAGGCCCAGTTGTCCTCCATTTAGTCCCTGCTTGGAGACCTCAATTGCTGCTGTCCCCCTCACCAAGGGGCATTTCTGCTCTGACAGAGCTCAAGGATCCTGATGGCTGGCCCAGGCACCCGGCTGTGACTAGAACTAGTTGGGCACCATCCTCATTAACAACCCAGATGTCCTTTAAACCAACCAGTCTTTAGATACATAGTGGTGGGAGGTGCTACTACGAAGGGTCACTTTTCCTGCTTTCTTGAAACTGACCATTAAAACTCTTTAACCTTCCCTGACTCTGTAAATTCGTTACTACTAATGGCAAACGAAACTCTTTATAATCAATTGCAATCTCTCTACTGAGCTGCCGTCCAGGGTTTTACTATCTTGGAGAAGAGAATAGGGAGTTACAACACAGACAGACACTCGCACAGGTAACAGGGATACCCCGGCCAGGTGCTCCAGGAAGTCCCCCTAGTCTACAAGGCACCAGGCAGCACCAGGAATGGTTTAAAATCTCCTCACGCCTCCTGAGGCACCTAGTTCAGGTGGGAAGTTATTTGGGCATGGAACCTGACAGGGCTTCCTAAGGGAATTTTAAAAATATGTGCATGCTGTAGTCATTGAATTTAAGAAGCATGTTATGATCTAAGTCACAGCATCATTTAATTGGCTGCATGTTTTAATCTCTTAATGTTGTACCTTGTCCTCAGCGACAGACAGTAGAATACGGTTTGTCAGTAGAAACAACTATGCCCAGACTGTGTCTGTGCCAGGATTTAAAAATGGGGAGGACTCAATTCCCTGACTTCAGTACTTCATCTTGCACACACCCAGGCTGAATACATAACAGTAGACATGTTTTTACATTTCACATGTCAACCCCCTAATCCCCCACTTCTCTTCAGGAAAGGGAAAGGCATTTTGATTAAAAATTAATAATAACGAAGCATTTGCTCTGTCCTTTATAGAGTCAGAGTTACCCACTGGTGCAACAGCCTGTCAGTCAGGTACAAATTGTACCTGGGGCAAGTCACCTACTGTCACTGAGGCTCGATTTTCTCATCAGGAAATGGGTCGGCCCAGCCCAGCTCAAGGGGCTGCTTTGAGGATGGAAAAAGGTGAATTCTGTTCCTGGCACCTCACGGAGTCTACCTCCTGCTCCCCATTACACACCATAACTCCCACACCTACTCTCCACAACAGGAATTCCCAGAAATAGAGACAGCGAGGCCAACAAACCACCCCTTCACCCCACCTGTCCTTTTCCTAACAAAGCTTTCTATATTCTGAGGGCAGATGAATAAAACGAGATCCTAGTGCTTGAATGGTGATCACAAAGGCAGGACATGAGGGACTGATGTTCATGGTGACAAGGACATCCTAATGTGAGCTGCTGTCCCACTGGTGACCTGGAATAAAAGCATCAAGTGCAGTCTGCACAATGCACGGCAGCTAGAGGGGGGCTCTCTCTAGGTGGAGGAGTGGGAAGGACGCACAGGGGAACAACTAAGGAGGCAGGTGGAGTGAATCTCATGAGTGGCAGCTTCAGACACACTGGAGAGAGAAGGAGGCCACTATCAGGCATCTGTTAGGACCTGGCCTCTGAAGAGTCTTAGGAAAACTATAATTAATGGACAGGAAGCCACAGAGCCATTGCCCTTTACAATTTCTGTGGTCATAAATATACAATTGGAGACTGTGAACTGACTAACTCCCTAGAGCAATTACATGTTTTAGCTCGACTGTCTGGGGCCTCATAAGGAAAGAGGTCACTCCAAGGCTCATCTTCCCAAATGCCTGCTCTAGAAACTCTTTTATTTTACCCTTCATTACCCTAAACAACCCACAGCACCTCTCCTAGGTGGAAACATTTAGCTACAATTCCAGAGATGCTTCAGAGACAGTTCCAGCAGCAGAGAGGGCTTCTGACCTGAAACCTCTTGGGGAGCCTCTCAAACACAGCTTCTGGGTCAGCCCCCCACCCCTACCCCGAGGTGCTGCTAAAACTGGCTCGGGTGGAGCCAGCATATCGGGATTCTGCAACGCTCCCAAGGATTTCTAATGTGGAGCGAGGGTGGGGCACCACGGGGCTAAAGGGCTCCGACCTTGCACGCATTTATACTTTCACTACCTCATGAAAGCGTTGGTGCAAGAAGCACCTTGTCAGAACCTGCCCCGAGACTACCGCCTCTAATCCTCCCGCATGGAAGGCTCCCGACATCTCCAATCATTTCAAAGGGCACCTTTGAAGATGTTTGGCAAAAAGCTCAGAGCAAAAATGAACATGTAAATCCCACCTCCTCTCTGCAGAGTTGGAAAAGGCAGGTCAGCCGACCCTCAGAAAATAAATCAACCAAGCTCTGAACTTCACTGGGATGGCTGAGGAGTAGGATTTGAACCCAGATATTTATGTATGTACGTGTGTGTATGTGTGTGTGTGTGTGTGTGTGTGTATACTTCACACATATATCTACACATATAGAGATACGATAATTGATTGATAGATAAATAGATATCTTGGTCTCTCTTCATTGCCAAATAATTTTTTATTACCAGGGGAAAAACCTGAAAATTTCTTATCTGGCTGTGATTCATACCATCCAACAGTCCATGTGGCCTTCACGTGAAATTGAGAAATGTCAGTAAGGTCTACTTAGGTACTAAGCATTTTACAAGCATTTCTATTTTTCTCATTCTTGATTCTGCACTTGAGGACAAATGATCTAAATTATATGATGTCAATATTATTATGTAATAGTAAGTTAAATAAATTCATCAGGCTCTTCCTGTTTGCAAAGCAAAGTATTTTCTATTTATTAAGTTAGCACAAATTTGGTTCAGTTAACTGCGTGTTAAAAGTCTAACTTATTCAGGGCCTCCCTGGTGGCGTAGCGGTTAAGCGCTGCGCTGTGGAGCTGTCGGCAGCAGCGACGCGAGTTCGACACCCAGCCGGGGATAATCCCACATGGCGGGGCAGACCTCTCCTGCCTCTCCCGCTGCTCCCCTCAGCAGTGTATTTCTGATCTGCCTGTTCTGCTCCCCACTCTGCCTCTGGTGAAGCCTCTCACCACTCCACACCTCTAGCCTGTACCCCAGCTGTATGTGTAAAAAAAAAAAAAAAAAAAAAAAGTCTAACTTATTCAGAAATATATGCTCTGTCTATATTCTCATTATTTCAGAAAAGCAACATGAACATAGTCTGTTTCATTAAAATTTAAAATTCCAGGGGCCTCCCTGTTGGTCTAGGGGATAAGTATCAGTGCTATCACCCCAACAGTCTGAATTCAAACTCCAGCCTAATCCATGCATGGCGCAACTACTCCCCTAACAGTGTATTTCAGTAAATCTGCCTGTTCTGTTGCTCCCCACTCTGTCTCTGGTGAATCCTCTCACCCCAATGCACCTCTGGCCTATACCCTATGCAAAAAAAAAAATTAAAAAATGATTACATATTCTATTCTAATGTTTAAACAGCAGTAGATGACATGTTGAAACATGCCTCTTACCTTAGGAACCGTCACCAAGGAGGTGTTAGGAGAAGGGGAGAAATGGCTGGATCCTAAATTTCTGGGAGAAGTGAGTGTGGCCTGCAAACCGAAGGACCATGTGGGCTGGGTGCGTCGCGGCCTCTGACATGGCCATCTGAAAGGGGCCACTGCTTTCCTGAAAGGCTGTCTGAGCAGCCAGTGTTTGTGGGTGAAGAGGGGGAGACCGCTCAGCACACAGGAGATAACGTGGTATGACATAACCTCAGATATGGACAGCCCAAGCGCGGCTGAATGTTCAGGAAGCAGTTTTGTTTATTACTAACCAGAGAGAGTTTATGGCTTACAGTCATTGTCAAAGAACTTGACTAATGGTAGACATACCGGTTTGTATTAACTGTCCTGAGATAATCATTTATAAAACTGGAAATTCTTCACCAAGGGATTTTTAAATAATGCTTTGTTTCTCAAGGAAAACTAAAGATTAAAAAACCTTTACTCACTCAACAAATACTTATGGAATGCTTAGTAAAGGCAGGGGTATATGAACACACATGTATACTATAAAGAGAGATGCCACAAGCAGAGATAGTGCTGAACTGCCTTTCTCATCTCTGAAATGCCACTGAAAGATCAAATGAGACTCAAACTACTGACTCCTGTAGACATCATACTAAGAAAGCCCTTTCAAGACTTACACAGCCCAGCAATCAAGGCTGTCCTGGCAGAGTTCAATGCAACAGAACAAAGAACCCAGAGAGAGACCTACACAAATATGTCCAACTGACTTGGACAAAGGTACAAAAAATAATTAAATGAAGGAAAGATAGAATTTTCAGCAAATGCAGTGAAAGCAATTGGACATTTACAGGCAAAAATAAATAAATAAATAAGCCCTGACCTTTGTCTCACACTTTCTTTTTTTTTTTTTTAAAGATTTTATTTTATTTATACATACAAGCTTGGGTACAGGCCAGAGGCGTGGGGCGGCGAGAGGGTTCACCAGAGACAGAGCGGGGAGCAGAACAGGCAGATCAGAAATACACTGCTGAGGGGAGCAGCGGGCGAGGCAGGGGAGGTCTGCCGCACCATGTGGGGTTCTCCCAGGCCGGGCGTCGAACTCGCGTCGCCGCTGCCGACAGCTCCACAGCACAGCGCTCAACTGCTGCGCCACTGGGGAGGCCCCTGTCTCACACTTTCTACAAAAAGGAATCCAAAGAGGGCTTTGTTCTTAAATGTAAAACATAAAACTTATCAAAAAAATGGGAGAAATAGTCTAAATACTTAGAGCAAAGCAAAGAGCTCTTAGAAATGATTGCTTAAAAGGAAGTGTTTGTTAACTGAACTTCATTAAAATTAAAAACATTTGTTCTGAGAAAAACCCTGTTGAAAGGACAAAAGTCAGTGGAAGAAAATATTTGCAAATCATGTATCTGACAAAAGATTAGTATCTAGAATAAAGAAAGAAGTCTCAAAACTCAACAGGAAAAGTTGTAGAACAGTAAATATATAAACAATCCAGCTAGAAAATGAGCAAAAAACACAAAGATATTTCGCCAAAAGGGATATACGAATGGCAAATATCATCTGAAAAGATGTTCAACATCGTTAGTTATTAGGAAGATGCAAATTAAAATCACAAAGGGTATCACTTATCAGACTGACTCAAATGAAAAGTAGTGACAATAACAAAGCCTGGTAAAAATGGAGAGAACCTGGAGTCCTCATACATTACTGGTGGCAATTCCAGTCACTTTGGAAAACAGTTTGGCACCTTCTTAAGAAAACTAATTAGATAACTACTATATAACCCAGGAACTGAGCTCCTGGGTATTTATTCCAGGGAAATGAAGACATGCCCCCCTCAAAAGCCTATGTAACAACACTCATGGCAACCTTATTCACAATAGACTCCATCTAGAAAAAAAATTCAATGTTTTTTGGGTGGTGAGTGATGAGATGGAAAAAGCCCATCCATGAGTGATGGTTAAACACACTGGAGTTCCACGTCATGGAATACTACTCAGCAATGTAAAGGCACAAACTATGGATATGCACAGCAACCTGGATAAGTCTATAGAGAATAATTCTGCCCAAAGAAAAGTCAACCCCAAGGGCTATACACTGTATGATTCCATTTATACAACATTCTTGAAATGACAAAATTACTGAAATGGAGGAGATAGCATTGGTTGCAGGGGTAATGGGTGGGGGTGGGGTGACAGTGAGTATGGCTACAAAAGGCCAACATGAGGGATCCTTGTGGTGAATGAAAGCTTCTAGGTCTTCACTGAATCGAGGTCAATATCATAGTTAGGCTATCCATACTAGAGTTTGGCAAGATGTTACAGCTGGAGGAAACGGGGTGATGGTTCCATGGGGTCTCTATAGTGTTTCTTAAAACTCATGAATTGACAAGTATCTCAAAACCAAAATAAAAAATACTACAGTAATAAGTATATATGACACGTTTTATAATTGCATATGAAAAATCAGATCTATCTCTGGAATATTAGCCTGATGGGGACTTCATCCCCTCTATAATTTTCTTTACCTTTCAAATTTTCTACAATAACCACATAATAGTTTAATCATAAGAAAACATTTGGTTAGAGTTCAGAAGAGTACTATGGGAGACTTCAGTGAGCGGGTAGCATTTCCCAGAGAATCTTAAAGGATGGACAGCATTTTAGCAGACAGAGGTGGGAACCTGAGGGAAAGAATGACAGGGAGTAGGGGCTCAGAGGAAAGAAGGGGACATGGGGCTGACAGGAACATGGTATCAGGCAGACTGGGACAGCCCTGGCTTGCTCTTCAAAGGTAGATCCTACATCCTATAATTTTCTCAGTAGAGATGAAAGAAGAAGCTTAATAAATACTTCTAAAAGCAGAAATTAATTTTACAGAGAAGTATAAATGGGACAAAGAGAGATAAAGATGCCCTTCCTCACAGTCCCATTGGCCCAAAGCCTGGGACTGCCTGTTCTTCCAGTGACTTCCCCTGAAAGACAGTCGAGCCGGCTGGATCTAGAGCTGTGGTCTGGTGGAAAGAAAGAGAGAAAAAGATGGCTGGGAATCAGGAGACAGAAGGTCGAGTCCCAGCTGGGTTGCCAACTAATCAGCTGCCTGATGAAAGGTCATCACTGCCCACCAGAGCCTGGTTTCTTTGTGTAGGTGCTGAGGCCGCTGGCAAACTACCCCACAGATTCTAACACTCAGTGCATCCAGCCCTCAGGTTGGGGTCTGGCCACGCACACCTGTGCACCCCAGGAGTATAGTGTCACCATCACTTCTCTGAGAGCCCCCTCGGTGCTTGCCACCACTTTCTATTTTCCCAACATAACAGTCACGCAAAGTGGAAGTAAAATGCTCCTCTGACAAAAGAGCTTGATGAAAAAGACAATCTAAGAAACTGCAGCATCTAAAATAGTTGAGCCTGCTCAACGCCTTACTCCTCCATCCCAGTCACAGGTCACCATGAGGAGTGAAGATGCGGCCTGTGCATCGGAGGAGGCCCTGATGAGCATCCACCAACGGAGAATGCCAGGGCTTGCTGTGAAAGGGTCACAGGCTGCGACCAGCCTCCCACAAGACCTTCATATGATTTTGTCATGACTTTGACAAGAAGCGATGGCTCCAAGTGACCAGAAAATATTGCAGTAGCTTTGGCTCACCCTTTCCAGAAACAGCAAAAATTAAATACTAGAGCTATTTATGGTCGTTTAACTGAACACATACTCCCGTCTTCCCAGTCAGCAAAACCAGTTCCATTTACAGTTTTAGTATCTCAAAGTACGAATGCCAAATCTTCTTGGAGTTACTGCTCTCTTCCTAATTACCTAATTCTCCCTGCCTGCTGTGCGTGTTTCCTGAGTTGGCCTGGCTCCAGTCCATCCTGTCCCTGTCCTCTTGGTCTGAACAAAAGACACAGAAAGAATTTTCCCTCTAGAAAATGCAGAAATAGCACACATACACACACACACACATACACACACATGCATACACGACCTGTTTCAAGTTTCATCGTTTCACCAATTTCAAAGAATTCACCAGTCACCTCAGTTTCTTCCTGCTCCCACTTTATATTCCACCATAATTTCTAATTCACTTTGCAGGTCATATAACTGGGATGCCACTCATGGAAGAGAATTTCTCCCCCTTCCAGTTGTCTATTTAGAATCACCCAGCAGCCCTCTCCCCCAGCCTATGACTGCAAATGCGCCCAGGTGCTGCTCACTCCTGTGAGCTGTCCCGGGGAATGCCTGCCTTGATCCCACATGATCTGCTGGTCCTACTGTCCACCTGGTGGTGTCCGAGGAGATGCTCCATGCATGTCCTGGCATGAAAGCACTGCCCACCATGCCTCACCCAAGCAAATTTTTTTCTTACAAGGAGGATCATAAAGTCTAGAAACATAGATGACACAATTAAGTTTTAAATTAGTACAATAACAACAAGCTTTTTATTGTATTTGTACATCTATGTTTCTAGACTTTATAACTGCCTGGCAGTTTGAATGTGAGGCAGAGAAAGTTCTGACACACTGGTTAAGAAAAAAGTAGAATGACCCAGTCCTAGTTCATGTGGGCTGCTGAAACAAAAATACTATAAACTGAGTGACTTAAAGAATAAGTATTTATATTTCACAGGTCTGGAGGCTGGGAAGTCTAGGAGCAAAATCTGGCAGATTTGGTGTCTGGTTCAAAGAGGGCTGTCTTCTCACTGTTCTCATAGTAGAAGGGATAAAGGAGCCCTTTTGGGTCTTTTTATAAGGGCAGTGATTGCATTCATGAGGCTGTACCCACTTAACTTAAACACCTTCCAAAATATCCAGCTCCACATACCATCTCACTGGGGATTATGATTTAATATAAGAATTGAGAAGGAGTAGGATACAAACATACGGAAAGAAGACAGTGAGCAAAAACCACACTATAGAGAAGTCATGAATAAAAAAAACTTCCTGAGCTAAATGGGAGCTGACGAATTATTAAGTAGAAGAAAGAGAGAAAAGAGCTGAATCATGAAATGGATGATGACCGGGGTCACTTGTGGGGCTCCACAGCCTCTACCAAGGAGCTTCCACCGAACCCTGAAGGGTCACATCTTGTTTTGGCAACACAGCACACTGAGTTATCAAGAGTTTTTCCCTTTAATAAACAGCAAGAAATACTAGCAAAAATGTGACAAACAAAAATTTATATACAGTGGAACTCATACTAAAAAGGAAAGGAACATTCCCTAGTGTCAGAAGTACAGAAGGATTGAAAACCAGAGTAGTTAGCACAGAATATGTGTTTAGAGGTGGAGGGTGGGAGTGAATGGTAGAAGTTACCAGACACAGAAATAGGCTATCAGGAGAGACTTCAATGAATGTACCCAAAAGCAACCCAATGAAGAGCTCCACTATCGAAAGTAAAAGTAAACTAAAAATCACTGATGGGAGGGGGTGGAGAAGCCTCTGTTCAGGACACTGGGCCATGGGAAAAAATTTCCTTTGAAGGACAAAAATATCCTTGGTCTCTGTCACATGCAAGTATGATGTTTGATTGGCATGATCCATTTGTTACACTACTCCAGAAGCCAAAAATTAACAACTATGTTTGGAAATGATACTACCAAGGTCTCTGAAAAAGCCAACAAAGAAATCGCTCTAGAAGAACATTTCAACAAACTTCACGGAATTCCCATGGAGATGAGCTCATAATAAAATCCACTGTGCGTGAGAATCAGCAGATTCAAATAAAAGGATTAGTAACACCAAGGACCCGAGATAACAGAACAAACTGAAACTATGAGTTTAAAATGCTGAAAGACTTAAAAACAGAAATAAAAGATGAAAAGAATGAAGGAACTATGAAAAAGAACAAGCAACTTTTGTAAACTCTATAAGTGAAGGGGAAACTCATTGAAATAAAAATATAATGGGTGAATAAACTGTAATTATTTTCTTTTGTAAGAATTAGTAACTTGGTCAAGAAATTATGCCAATTAAAAAAAAAAAGATACAAGTGGGAGACATGGAGGTTGGAATAAATATGGTCAATAAGTCCCACATAAGAATAATCGAACTTCTGGAAGAAATGCAGAGAATGAGAAATAAATACTATTCAGAAAGATAATTTCATTGTTGAACACTATACAAAGAGTGAGAATTTTCCAGATTTCATAAAAGACGTACTTAGGTTGATATAAGTGTTTAGAAAAATAAACATAAATCTAAATACATCAAATTGAATTACAGAATACCAGACCCAGAGAGAAAAACACATAAATAAATCTGAGTAAGAGAGATTATCTATACAAATGAGAATAATGCTCACAGCAAATCTCTTGATGGAAAAATAGATCTGAAAGATACTATGATATAATTCTATGCCCAACTAATTAGTTTTCAAGAGTGTGGATGAAATAAAAGCATTTTCAAATAATACTACCTACTTTAAAAAAATCAAAAGCTATATTAACAGATCAAGAAGAAGGAAACTGAACTTGGAGGAAAGAAGTAACAGTCTAAAAGTAACTATAACAGATTGGGAGACCTGTAAGTATTAACTATTAAATTATTCAACTTGGAGGGAATGATTTTTTAAAAGATGATACTAAAATAATAATGGTAGTATGAAAGACAGAAACTGCTTGGAGTTAAAGCTTTCTATGATGCCTGTATTATTTAGGAGACTAGAGATAATGATTTTAAATATTAAGTCAAACATGCATGTTAAACGTGCAAGAGTAATTAATCGTTAAAATAATAGTAACAAAGTGTATAACTTTCTAACCAACAAAGAGAACACAAGAAGTAAAAATGCAAAGAGAAGGTAACACTAAAAAACAAACAGAAAAGAAAAAGTCATGGAATATAAAGAATATAAAATAAAATGAGAAAAATAAATTCAAACACATCAAGAACCACAATAAATGTAAATGGATTAAGTTTACAAATTTAGAAGAGATTCTCAGATTCCATTTTTTAAAATGTATATTTCATTTACAAGAAAAATACCTAAAACATGAATGACATAGGAATCACAAAATAATTAATACCAGGTGAATATTAATCAAATCGGTATAGGTGATAAAAGCAGATAAAGTAGATTTTATAGTATAGCAGTAAATTAGAATAGATTATTATAAGATAATAAACAGTAAATTTCACCACACTCCCCCCACAAAAAAAGAGTGCTTAGTCTGCATACATTTAAAAATACAGCTTCAAAATACATAAAGCAAAGTTGACAGATTAAAAGAACAAAATATAATTGCAAAATTAAACTGGCTGATTTTAACATAAATCAATATATTTAGGCCAACAAAACAAAACCATAAGCAATATAGAGAATTTAAACAACACAATTAACAAATAATCTGACACTTTTTTCCAAATTATAACAATTTACTAATGAACTATACATCAAACTTATAACCACCATTAAAAAAGAACAACACTGAATAGACCTGAAAATATTGGAACTTATTCCATATGGCAAAGATAAGCAATATTTTGTGAAACTTTCATTATTTGTATGTTAGGTGATTAGATATATTGAACTTTCTGTCGGTTATGGTTAAAGTTTGAAAGTCTTCAATTGAATGCATTTAAATTAAAGTCTTCACCCAAAATTGGTGCCTACACATCCTTCTCAAGCACTCAAGAAATATATTAAAAACCTGACCATTTACAATGCACAAAAGGAGTCGCAATCAAACTCTGAGAATTCATATCAAATCCTGAACGGTGATGAATGGTAGCCCACATCTATCTGCCAGGGGGTTCCCTATGATTTCATTCAACAATCGTAGTTCACTGAAATGATATAGAGCATGCCCCTGTCCCCTCAAGTTCTGCCTAGCTTGCTAGTTATTATTTCGGTCTAGCATGCAGTGAGTGCTCAAAACTTTTGTAAGAATGAAATGTTGTTGTGTGGAAACACTTGAATAATCTTTAAAAAGTTCAAACTAAGCTAAAGCTAACCATTTTCCACCTTTTGAGATATTCCACTGTAGGGAGAATTGAGTAGTAAAAGAAATACATGAAAGAAGAGGGGGCACAAAAATATTTTGAGCTTGCACAAATGGCGGGGGGGTGTTGAGTATTTGGGTGCACGGACCACAGCATGAATAGGCACAGGAAACAAGCAAGTCCACTAGGGCTAATGTGATGCTGGTTAACCCACAATTCCAGATGGAGTAAGACTGCTAGCTTTTTCTATTTGTCTCATCCACCAGTAAGTGACTTTTTCAAGGTACACTTCTACAAGTGCAAAGAGAGATAGAAGAAGAAATAGTGCCTTCTCAATTGCCTTTTCTTTCCTTCCAGGGTTTACTGCCATGGGTAGAAAGCCTAGTGGGGACACAAGGATTGGCCCAGGGAGGAAAGAACCTCCGTGTCACATGAAAGAGTAAGACAACTGGGAGACAAAGGCTAGTTTGTTATTTGAGCAGAAAGTAACACTGTCAGGCTTGGCGGCTGTGGGAGAGAAAGTAGAAAAGGGAGAGGCTAGAAGCAGTGCCTGCTTTTACTGCGGTGACTGCACAGTGTCAGCCTTCAATTTTCATTTGAGAGGAGATTGGAGAAAGGATGGGTAGAATAGGGAAAGTAATAGTTTTTAATTGAGATCAAAATGATCCATTTTAAAGTGTACAATTAAGTGGCATTTAGTATATTTACACTGTCACAAAACCATCCCCTCTGTCTAGTTCTAAAACATTTTCATGATCCCCAAAGAAAATCACATATCCATTAGGTAGTCCCCTCTCCCAAGCCCCTGGAAACTACTAATCTGTTTTCTGTCTCCATGGTTTTACTTAGTCTGGATATTTCCTATAAATAGGATCATTCAACATGTCTAGCTTCTCTTACTTAGCATTATTTTCGAGGTTCATTCATGTATCGGCTGAAAGGAAAAATTTTGAGACTGAAAAAGCAGAACAGGGGAAGGCAGGCACAAGCACAAGGCAGGCAACTGAATGGGAAGCATGAACGGTCAGGATGAATTGCCACTGCTTACGCTGGGCCACTAAAAAGGCAGTGGCACCACTGACCAATGGGAAAGACAGAGGAGGTGCAGATGGGCAAGGGTGGTAACTGTTTGGGGGAACACTGGGTTTGAAGCACTAGGAGAATTCATGTTGGAGTAGCCCAGCATTCAGCTGGAAATACAGCCTGCTGCTGCAGAGAAGTCCCAGCAGCACTAAGAAATGAAGGGGTGCAGGTGTGCGCCGAGGGACACGTGTGCACCTGCAACTACTCCCTGTTGTTTAGAAACATACACACGCAGTCACCTTTTTCAGAATGTGACACATCCATTCACAAAACTTAGGTGAACACTAATGAGCAACACTCAGGGGAGAGAAAATGTAACCTTCACCCTACAGTAAAACTCATAGCGTATTTTGTTCTGCCTTTGGTCAAAAGAAGCCATGCAAAAGAACCCACTGGCACTTTCCATTAACTATACTCTCGGCCACTTCTGAGCCTTGTGCCAAGGCTCAGTGCTGCCGCACAGACCACCAGCAGGTGACTGTATCGGACTACAGTTCACCATTCATTCAGACAACAGCTCAACAATTCATTTAGAAGTTTGTTATAAATATGCAGTCCCACCAGTTTTGAATGTAACTCTGGAAGTAAAAAAAAGTCTCGTGTCCCAACTGAGCAATCCCTTAGCGTAATTTTAACCCACAAAGGAAGGGGATTCCTCCACCTCCTGCTCACATCCAGTTGGAACCAGCACCACAGCCCTCTGAAGGTCCTTGTTTGGCTGTATCAGTAATCATTTCTTTCCTGACAGGGCTATCTGTGACCTGATGCCAAGTTTTACACAGATCCATCTACAGGTGTGCAAAAGAATCTGTGCTTGCTGAAAATACATTTGTTCCTTTACTTATTTACTTATATGTACATATAATTTAAATATTTATTTATAAATATACATACAGACATACATGATGTATAAAATATACTACTTCTAAGCTGTTGTGTATACCTTCAAGGTGTGGCTCAAACTAGAAATTCTGAGGAAAGAAATCAGTCACACGTCCTCTAGTCAACTGGGACCAGAGCAGAAGGTGCAGTGGTTAGAGATCTCCAATCACAGAAGAACTACCTCCAGTCTTGGGGTAAGTACAGGTGTACATTAAGGCATAGGGGTTTCCCAGTGAAAGAAAGTTCTCAAGACCTACCTCTTCCTCTATAAATCTCACTGAGTTTCTCAGGTGATTTATGGTCTCCACAACTCCATATTCTCCCTTCACTCTCTCACTCCCTCACCAATGAGGCCTATGTATCAGGCACTGTTCTAGGACCCAGTGCTGAACCAAACAGACAATACATCTCCATGCCCCCAACCTCACAGAGCTCATGTCTTGAAACAGTATTTCATGAATGGGGGAACTGATGTAAGACAAAGGGAAAACAAAGCCACAGAATTTTAAGATAAATGACAACAAACAAATAATTTTCTGGTATCGGAGAAGTCCCTGTGTAGACACAGGGACTACTTTAATTTTGAAGTGTTGAGGGAGGGTGGGTTGAGGTGAGATGCCGCAGACCTGAAGATGAGAGAGGAGCACAGTCACAGTGCATGGGTTTCTGGAGAAAGAGTATGGGGGTGAGGGGTGGGGGCAGTGCGGGAGAGGGGCAGCAGGAAGAGCAGTGGGGAGACCAGTGTGGCTGTGAGGAGAGGGAAAAAAATCAGAAGTAGTAGCACTGCAACTTTGCTGTACTTTATTTGCTTTACTATCCTGTGCCAAACTGACCTGTAAATACCTTGAAGACAGGGCCTGTACTGCTGTATTCTGAGATATATGCTAACCCAGGGCCTAGTACAAAGCCTGAATTATAAGTGGGTGAATGGACCATTGGGTGAATGGGGAAAGTTTGTGTGACTCAGGAAACTTATCCAAAGGAAAAATGAGCTGTTGAGTGAGGCTATTAGCAGGTAATATGCCAGTTTTAGCCATCATTTTAAAGCCTCACCAATACTTTTTCATTTCATATACGTACAGGATATTTTCCTAGATAATATTCAGTATTAATCTTATAAAGGAAGTCAACAACAAAACAGGACCTACAGTACTGTATGCAACTGAAAATAATAATATACATATATTCATTTTCTAGACCATTTTACTAGAACACATTCATTCCCCAAAATTTTTAAAAAAAAAGGGCATATTTAAATCTTATTGGCTGAATAATAGGTAGAGGTAGAACACATTGATTACCTGTTCACGCAGTTAACAGACAACCCCATAACACTTTTCACAGCTCACTGGAAGAAAAAAACTCTCAAGAAAAAGCACCTGTTTAATTTTGTATTTGCGCAATAACATACCCCGTTTGGATATATAAAAGGAATTAATAAACAGCTCATCTAAAAGGAAATTATATTAAAAAATTTAGACAAGAATTCAACGGGGCTTTACTGTAAAGGGTCAAAAAGTATTTCAGGCTTTGCAAGCAACATACAGTCTTTGCCCACAGTCTTCTTTGCTTCTGTAGGTTTATTTTTGCATGGCTATTATTATTCTTTATAAGGCCATACAAAATGCTAAAACCATTTTTCATTCCCAAGTCATACAAAAAACCTATAGTTTGCCCACTTGGAGTCTTAAGTTCCTACCAGTTAAACCCCAGGGAGAAAGGCCCATAGATATCTAGATTACCTCTTTCAGTTTCTCCAGCTCATTTTGAAGGGCCTGTTTGGATATTTCCACTTCAATCATCTGCTGTCGGAGAGTTTCATTTTCATCTTCGGCTTTAGCACGCTTTTCTTCCACAGTTTCAAGTTCATGGTGCAGTCTGACAGATACATCTTTGGCTACCTGCATCGACCCACAGACAGAGTCATGAGGCTCTACAGCTTTTCCTGGGTTAAGGATACATTTAAACAACTATAGAGGCAGAATCATTAATATGGTATTGCATGAAAGAGCAAAGATCCTGGCAATATTAGTTTAAAACATGAAATTCATATTATGAGGGAGAATATGACTTTCATCTAACTAAAAGACCACTTTGGACAACATTTCCTTATAGACCGTCACCAAGAATGCCAGTCCTACCCAAGGTGCATGCACCTTAAATGATAAGTTAGAAATGGTAACAATAATAAAAATAAACATTTGTATAAAGGTAATACTAGGCCTACCTGCTAAAAAATAAAATAATTCTTAATACAGCAGAAGTTTAATATAGTCAAATTATAAATTGTCACCTATGTAAAATATTTGAATGTTATAAGCAGTAAAACGTTGCTACTTTCTAAAAGAAAATGAGGAGAGACATTTTGCAAGAAAAATATAAATCACCCTTAAATCACACTGAATGACATTTTATTAGTGGTTTATAAATTTGATAGAATTACAATGATCCTTTTCTGGTTATAATGAAAGGCTAAATGAAATTTCATAAGTACTCCCATAATAAGGAGGACACTATGCATAATTCATCTCTAGATAAATGATTTGATAATCGAGGCATGAGAGAAGCTATGCCTCCCATGGAGACAGTAAATGGTATAAAGTCTGGAATTTCTTCACCTCATTCTCATTTCTGTCAATGGTTCTCAAAAACATGTTAGGTAATTAGTTCTGACCCTAATTCTTCAGTTAAATGACCACTACACGTCTCACTTGGGTAATAGTCATTTACGGTTTTCAGCATCCTAGAAACTAAATAAATATAAAATTGTTAAGTCATTATGTTCAACTTTACCAGTGGTCTTTGACTATAACTGTATTACTGATTTTTTTAAAAATATGTCAGATCTTTAGAAAAAGTTTCTGTACAATTTCTATACAATTGTCAAACCAATTGGCAGGTGCTAGCTCTTTTACACTGCAGATCCATAACTATGACTTCTTTTCTTTTTCTTTCTTTTCTTTTCTTTTTTGTAGGTTTTAAGATTTCAGTTCAGATGAGACTTAGATCTTGACCCATCAAAGTCATACGACTACACATAGCCTCAAAGTCATAAAGTAAACAAAGACTTTATATGCTGAAACTTGTTAAGGAGACACACAAAGAGAATTACGAGGGCCATGCAAGAGCAAGGTCAGAGCGCTGCATTCTTACATGGGTGATCCCATCCCAGCAGCCCTTCTGGGAACGCGTGGCGCACAACCCCACTCACTCACCTTCAAGTCCTGCTCCAGACTTCGGATAAGCTCACCATCCACCTGACCCGTCTCAGCGACTTTTAAGCTTTTCTGCTCAGCTTTCCTAAGGCGGTACTGCAGAATTCGGCAGTTTTTATTAGCACGGTCCAATTCTCGCCGTAGCTCCTGCAGTTGGTAAACATCTTCTTCTAAGTAGCTGTCTCTCATCTCTTCCATTTCAGCACGGAGTTCATCCAACTCATCCTACACAAGCCAGGAGGACTAGATTTATAAGCCAAGTCCATCAAAAAGGATGGTGTCTCCCCTCCATCCCTGCCCCACCAAACTAAATATTAACCAGCACAGGGACCCATCTGCTTGGCCCATTCCTGTGTCATAGGGCACAGGGTCCTCTGGAAAGTCTTGCATTGAGACAGTATCACCAAATGTCTGTACAAATCTTATGGTTCCTGAAACCAAAACCACCCTAGATTATTCACTGTAGTTTTTCAGTATGTATTTCATTCCCAATATTTCCTTACATAATCATAATCACAACTGAAATTAAATCTGCAGATAATGAAGTCTTTACAGTCAACCCAAACACTGGCTATTTCTAAAGCACAATCTAGGTATCCTAAAATGAGTCAGACAGATCCTGTCTTCAAAGAACATAAACTTTAGTGGGATTGTAACTATGAATTGCCATGAAATTATAACATGCCTGCAAATGTCCCTAAAATTCTGTTCCACAACAGAAGTCTCACCATTGACTATGTGACTCACAATTCTAAAGATAAACCCTTTTGCATCATTTCAAATACACATTACGTTTGGTTTTTTCCATCCACTGATCCTTCATTTCCCTTCTTTATTCTACTCTGGCATCAACATGAAGACATTCTGGATAAGGGAAAAACTCCGGAGTGAACCCTGGGCTCTTCTTGGTTCCTCCCCTTCCACACGCAGCCCAGTGCTGTCAGCTCTGTTCCCAGCACCCCCACACCACTACACTAGCCCAAGCCTCATTCTTCTCAAGGCAGCAGTGGCATACACAGCTCAGTTCATCAGTGGGACCCCTGTTTCTCCCCTTCATCTTCCATAGTCAGTTCTTCACCCAGAAATCCAAACCATCTTCCTTCCCCTAATCGAACCCTCGAGGGGTTTCCATCACATTAAGAAAATTCTTCCAAGTCCTCCCCAGGGTGGCCAGGCTGCCCCTGCCACACTGCTCCTCTCACAGTTTCGGGGTGCTCCAGGCTTTCACCTGTTATGGCTGCTTCTTAAATGCTCCTTCCCAGCTGTTCGCCAAGTTCACGGTCACAAAATCTGGAAGGCATACAAAGCCTTTCCCGACCACGCTTCCCGCCTCCTACCCTCTATCCCTTGCCTTGCTTTGTTTTTTTCTTACCTCTTATTGTCAGCCAATATTATTAGTGTTTCTTCCTATCTATTATTGGTTGTCCTCACTAAACGGTAACCCCTTTGAGTCTCTCACTCCTCTTTGTCACACTAAAGGCCTTTAATAAATATTTGTGGAATGAACACTCTTGAAGACCAGTCAACACCTAGAAAGACCAAATCATGAAGACAATAAAACTGGACACAATGGCACCTTTGCTGTACTCCTACTCATAGCTAATTAAGACAATTTCTTCCCAAAGCCATAGACGGATCTGCAGTATTTCATATAAGAATTCTACTGATGTGTTACAAAAGATTTTACAGAGGAATAGTTTGGAAGAAGGGAAATTAAGGACAGCATTCTAGGAATTTTCCTTATTAATTTGATAATTGATGGTTTAAAATGCTTCCAGAATAGGATTTACAAAGTCATCCCCATTTATTTTGTTCAATTAATTAATACTGAGACTCAAGTAAATAGCTCTCTCAAACTCTTGACACCCTTGTCATCTTTCATCCTGTGATTCAATTTGCTCCTGTTACTGGATCAAGCACAGAAGCTGGGCGGTTGAACACTCATCAACAGAATGGACAGGTTCAGCTTTTCATGGGACAGGGAAACATTGCTATTTTGGGAAGGGAGAGGCATAAGTGCAGCAAAGAAGAGGGTGTTTCTTGTGCCTAGTCCCCATCCTGAGACTGTAATGATGCTGTGTGAAAGTTGTGCCCCTGACCCAACTCATCAGTTCAGTCCCAACTGGAAGAGAGCGACCTCAGACCCCAAGCTAAATAGGCTTTGTGGATAGCAATCCTTGTTTAGATAAAGAATAGGGAACTAATCCTGAATCGTCAAAATCAATGTCAAGTTTCCATCAGGTTCCATCCATGAATTTGATGGATCTGACTATGGGATCAGCCTAGCTTCCATAATTAAACCTGAGTACAATTAAAAGGTAGTTGTTTCAGTGGGTAACTAATAAAAAATAGTTAACAAAAGCAATAGTCACTATATGCGTACACATACAAATATGTATAGTATACCTAATACTCAGTGACTTTGGGTCATTCTGCTCAAGAAAGGAAATTTTTTCTTCTAGAAAGCTTGTCCATAAAAGCCAAGTCACTATGGTTTGTAATTACCTGTTAACTTATAAGTTTTTAAAATATGGGGTAGCCATGAGAAGATATAAGACACAACTTTCACGCATAAAAATAATCTCTAGTTTTCATTTTGTTACTGTAGGCCCTCATCGAACTAATGCTAAAAAAAAGTGTTAATGGCAAATGAACCTACACCTCCAAATCACTGAGCAGGCCAGATGCACACATTTAATATTTTTGGCATAAATAATCATTAATATTAGTTGCATTGAAAAGAAAATTAAGCCGAGACATAATTGCATGTATTTGAATCATTGCTTTCATAACTCATGTTTTACTTAAATTTGTAGACCAAAAGACATCTTTCATTAAGCACTTTACCTTCATTGCTAGCCCTACAGTAACGCTGCCAGGAACATAAGACCCCATCTTATAGATAAGGAAACTAAAGCCAGGCTGGCTGATGTGTCCCCAAAGCTTCATAAGTACCAAGTGGGCACTAGAGTAGAAACCTAGGCTGTCTGGTTCCAAGCACATGCTCTTTCCAGTAAATTATTTCCTATAATTATTGTATACTGTAAGTTACATACTATAAATTATTTGCTACAGCCAGGACAAATGCAACTCTCATAGGCCTTAAATTGTATTTTTAAGAGCCCACCATCAACACAAAATAATAAAATCTGGCTAAGATTTGGAGCTTTACTATTGTCAATGTATGAGTATATCCACATTGGAACTGGGTGCAGATAAAACATTGCAATGTGTAGCAAAGATATCAAAACGCCAGTTTTAAAATAAGTTGAGATGCTAACATTTTAAATGGTTTCCCAACAATAGTTTATTTTTGGAGATGGGAAAAGGCCAGTGTTTCAACTCTTTTCATAAAATCTTGAAAGAAGCAATTTTCAGGTTCAGTGAAAAGAAGTTACAAGAAAAGTAAAGTATAAACCATTTAAACTGGCAGCAGATGTTTGCAAAGCAAAAACAGTGATTATTCGGATTAGAGTCATCAGGGATAGTGATTTTCAAACTAACATTACATTAATTTTCTGACAGCATGCTCTAATTTAGAAAACATTGTATTAAAGAAACTGAAAGATATCTGCATTTAAATATTTAAGAAAACCAAATCAAGCAGAACACATGATGTTTCTGGCAGATACAATTTAGACATAGTAAGTAAAAGTGGAAAATTGCTGTTGTGTTTTTTTACATAGAAATTAATAAGAAAAAAAATCGCCCTTAGCTTTTCAACAACATGGTCCTAGAAGGTATTATGCTCAGTGCAATAAATCAGATGGAGAAAGATAAACACCATATGATTTCCTCATGTGCACTAGATAAAGAACCTCAACAAATGCATCAAATAAACAAAACAAAAACAAAGTCCTGGACTACAAGAACAACATTGTAGAAAGGAAGTAGAAAAAGTAGGGTGGCTTATTGGGTAAAAAGGTATAGTTGTATGGTGATGAAATGAAAGTAGGCTTTTGATGATGAGCATAGCATAGTATACACCAAAAAAATGCCCTTAAGCAATAATTTTATACTGAATTTACATGAGGTCTGTCGGGTATTTAAACTTTAGATCATTATCTCATTGAAAAGCCAATCTAGCTTTAATTTAATATATAATGAAATCTTGAAGCCATATAAACCTTCCCAAAGATGATGATTCCCTTTCACCTGCAGATAAGAAATCATACCTTCTCCTATTTATGAAATTAGAGGGATAATGAGGTACTACGTGTGCACTAGACTAGACCAAGATTAAAATGAAGTGTCTCAACGAAAACCTCTATGAGCATAGTTTTATCCACAAATATGAAATATCTGAGGTTTTGGTTTCTTGGTAGAAGTGATGAAAACTCTCCATCACACTGATAATTTTATTCAAAACTTAACCTCCTTTAAACAACTGAAATCAATAACTAGTTTTATTTTAATAACCCCTCTTTAAGCAGAGCCACTTTGGACAGTAGGAGCAGTCATCTGCTACTGTCACAATAATTCCACCTTCTGGGAGTTTCAGACAGAAGCGATTGTCTGCTGTAATATACAAATAATCCACCTCATTTCCCTCAGGACAATGGAAATGTTCTCTGCAGAGTCCCAGCTGTAGCTAAGAAGGAGCAGGGGCCGCTGCCATTGTTTACCAAGTGAGAATCCTCCCAGCAGCTGGCGGGCTCCATTTGCCCTGGTCTACATTATCTTGCCACCTAAGATTATTACAGCCCTTCTTTCATGTTTTGAATAAAGAATGGGTGTGGAAAGTGGAAAGTCAGAAAAGAATAGGGATACTGTCCACTTTAACCCTTCAAAAAGAAGGGAGGAGGAGCCGGGCCCGGGGGAGGGAAGGAAGAGCTGAAACACTTTAGCTGCTCAGACCTGCTTGTTCTTCCCTCAGAGGGTCCTGTCAGCCCCAGGCCCTGTGTCCCCCACCCCACCCCAGACCCCCTGAGGGCCTAGAATCCATGAAAGAAAATTCAAGAGAACCATTCAGAACTTGAAACTCAGAACCTGGCCTCAGGTGAGAAGAATAGTGAGGCTGGATCACGGTTATGACCAGACCTCTGACAGCCAAGTGACTTGGCCAATGACTCCTCAGGAAATCACTTCTTTCAAAGAACCCACCATTATCTGCCTATAGAGCTGGCACTACTTCTTTTGTTTTAACCAGAAACATTTCTTATGAAATAGTTGAGAAAGCAGAGCAGAACTAGGCAGCCTATCCCCCAGACGAACAGTCCCCCATCCCAGGACATCAGCACTTCGGAAAACACTATTTGGTGGGGGTGGGGTAGGGAGGAGGGGGTGGGAAGAGCTATTACAAGTGCATCCACAGTAACACTAAACACATGTTCAAAATAGGCCAATAAACACAAAGTGATTATATCCTCCTGAAATGCCTGTGGAAAGAGAACATAATTAATATGTTCACAATGAGCACTAAAGCTTGTCTGATTGTCTCAGAGCACTGGTGCAAGGCACAGTTGCAGCAAGCAGGCAACATACCAACATAATTTCTTACAAGTTCTCATCATTGAGAAACATGGCTGAGTTTGGTTTGAAAAAGCAGGAGCCTTTGGATAAGTGTATGCAACTGCTCACCTTATTTCGGAAGACTTCTCAATGTACTAGAGTTCACCAGAGGTAGGGGGACAATAGGAGTGTTTTTCTGACTAAGGTTTCATGCAAAGCCAGCTACCTAGATTGATTAAATGTGCATTTTTCTTAGTCACTCTGGTGCCCTTTAATGCAGGTAGAGGAGAGCAGAAAGCAAGCTCAGGGAGGCCGGCACAGCCCCACATAGCACAAAAGAAGGCAGGCACTTCCCTGGTGCCATTTGCTATTTGGAAGAAAAAAAAAAAATCCAGCAACCGGGCTAAAAACCAAGGAGAATTCCACTTGAATGTTTTGATCTACCAGGCATCCTCCTAAGGTATTGCAGGCCTTATTTTGCTGCTCGGTTACATTTAGGTCATTTCAGTTCAGAAATAGTGACAGTCCTTACAGTAATGGTAACAAAACCAACTCAGGAAAGAATGCAATACTTCACGTGGCCACAGACCTCCAGAATATATCAAAGTAAAATATCTGGGCTGACTCTTCTTGTTAGGTAACGGTGGATGGGTGCCATATCTAATGGTGAGAGTTCTGCGCAACATTCCCTAAGCAAGCAGTAGGTCAAGGAAGCACCTCATTTACCAGCCACCAAACAAAAAGAGAATTTCTATTTATAATGCACGCACTCTGGGTGCCTTCTGCCTTTGCCTCATGAAGTCCCTGAAACTCAGAGTTGATTTCGCGTAAGTGGGCAGCTCACTGACCTTTAGAAAAGTCTACCAGGGAAGTAAGTCAGAAGGAGAGAGACAAACACTAGATGATCTCATTCATATGTGGAAAATAAAAAAAAAAAAGCAAAGGAAAAGTCAGTTACAGAACAAAATGAACATTTGAAAATTGTCAGCAGAACTGAGGATACCAGAATGACAGGATTAGGAGTGGGAGCAAAGGGGGGAGTGGACCCAATGGACTATGGTGGAGGATTAGCCCAACTTTGGTAGTGGTCGTGGTGTGTAACTTACACTTGTAGAGGTGTGACCCTTAAAGCATATACAGTGTTATAAACCAGTGTTCCCTCAATAAAAGCCATTTTAAAAAATAAAGTCGAGTAGGATTGTTGTGTTTCTTTTCCAAAATGAACTATTACAACTTACGCTTTTGAGTTAACAAATAGGCAATTCACACATGTAGCTGTAATTGTTCAGATGTTGCTATCTCCTTCAGACCCCCTTCACCCATTTCTCTCTCCTGCTGTCATGGGAGAGACTGGGAGAAGGACCCTGGCATAGTAAATGTCTGGGCATGACACAAGCTTCCCAGGCAATAGCACCTGGACATTGCCCACCAGAGAAACAATGCCAGTGGATTTATATGCCTGTTTTGTACACAGGCTAGTGAAGAAGTGTTGATTATCACCCAATCACCTAAAAAGAAAACAGAGGCCCCTCAGGAGAGCTAAACACTTGGGGGATGTTTTGAGCTAATAAAACAACTCTAAAGTAAGTAGTGTATTCTGAGAAAAGTCGTCATACTGGAAATAGATGTGCAGCCTGATTGGGTAACAAAAGCAAAGGCTCTGAAGCCTGGGAGAATAGAAACTAACTTTCACTAGCTGTATCACCTTGACCAAGTCACTTAAGTTTTCTGGATTTTCGGCATCCTTGTCTGTCAAATTGGGGTTATGATAAATAGACAATTATACCCTAGGTTGTTGTAAAAATTCATTGAAATAGCAAATTAGGCTCCAGAATTAGATGCATATTTTATTCACTGAGAATCTAGCAATAGGAAAAGATAAAGCAAATGTCCAGTTACCTAGGAATGAATCCTGAAATGATGTCTGACTGCCTATCTTAAGATCAAAGATGTAATGAGGAAGATCTTACAAACAAACAAACAACAAACAAAAAAAACCACATTTCTGTTGCTTAGCAGTTATGATTTGGATAAATATCCCTCACTCTACAATATTGTGGGTCAGGATTATGCTCAATTGGAGCTACCAAACTGAATGAGATGACCTTTCTCCCCATCAAGAAGCTTACAGTTATTTGTTGAGATTTTAAAAAGTGTTGCCTGTAGGACAGAGTCACACACAACACGGTTGCCCTTTCTCTTCAAACCTTTGAATTCCCCTCTGTTGTCTCTTACATAAGAGCAGGTGACAAAAGCAAATGCACTATTTGAAATATCTCACTCCCAGTGCCAACAAGCTCCCTCCCCTCCCCTCTCTTCTCCTCTCCTCTCTGCCTCACTGGTAGCTCTCTGCATAGTCAAATAACCACTGGGAGCTGGTGTCAGAACAGCTCCCGATAAGGGAGGTTTGGGTTCAAAAATAATCCTTATTAACCTGATCAGATAGGCACAGGTCACAACCTCTCACCTTACAAAAGGGCATCAGTCTGGCAGTTCCTCACTTGCTGAGAGAACAGCACAGGCCACATAACTGGTAACAGAGACCACCCCATGGGTTTGGGAGGATATATTGCCATCTTAACAGAGACATGAACAGACATACACCACGGGAGCTATTTACTAACCAGAGGATTACAACAAATTCAAAGTTGCCCTCAACACGAGCCCCCTTATTTTCTCTCAAGTCTCCTGGATTATCTTGATGCTTCCCCCTCAACACTGTCTAAACCCTGCAGCATCAGTCTTCCTCCTCAGAAAGAAGATGGAGTCAGATGGAGAGCCCCAAAGCTAACAAAACCAAGGGCCACTGCTAGCAGGCAGAGAAGGCTCTGAAACCAGGCAGTAGAAGCTGCCATTCCCTCGAAAGTGCTCTGGCTTGTGAAGGGAATCAAATAGCCTCTCCCCACAGGGAAAACCAGGCTCCAGGAGGCTGGCAAAGGACTGTCCAGTGAAACACGTTGTCCCTCAATCCAGGCCACACTCAGAGACCTCTGAACTTAAGGTTTATCACCTAAACTGCGAGGTCCCCTCTGCCTGCTGTGGTGCTCCCAAGGGAACCCCCAGTGCGTCTGGTTCTGGAATTGCAGAAGCCGCAGGCTTGTCGGCAAGCTGGGCCAGCGCATCCTCCGGAACTGACACATCCCCGGCACGTGGCGGGGACCTGCACTCCCGGGTCAGAGATGACCGGCTCCCGGAGCTGGGAGCTCGCTCGCTAGGGGGTAGGGGTGGGCACTGATGTGTTCCAAACGTGATTCTAGACCCTCTTCCCCAGCACATATCAGGCAAAGGCAGCGGAGAGAAACGAGACCTCTCGAAATAAGTAAAGCTAAGTGGGTTGATAAGCGGCCGGGACATAACAGGTCTTGTGGCTCCTTCCAGAAGTTATGGCTTAATTTCCCAATCCCCTACTTGTTCGGGGACAGTAAAGTGAAGGGCATAAGGAAAACAGCGCTGGTCAACACCCGAGCCCCAAACGCACTCGGACCCTCTGGCGTCGCCTTCCTGACACCTGCGTCGTAGCTGGCTGCTCACCTTGAGATAGTCGTTCTCGGAGCGCAGCTCCTCCATCTCCCGCAGCAGCTCCTCCTCCGCCGCCGCCGCCGCCGCGGGCACCAGTCGCGGCTGCTCGCTGGGGCTGGGATCTTTGAGGGTCGCGGGGACCGCTCGCTCCGGCGGCGCACGCCCCCCGACATCCTCCACCACGCTGGGCCCGGAGGACCCCGCAGGAGCGCTGCCCAGGCTGCTCCAGCCCCCCAGACTAACGCAGGCAGGCAGGGGCGCTGGGAGAAGCGCCGGGAGCTCTGGGCTGCCAGGCTGCGCCCCTCGGGCTGCGGGGCTCGTCGTGGCGGCTCCTCGCAGGGGTTCCCGGTCGCTGGAGCCTGTGCCGGACTCCGCATCGCTGCTGGCGGCTGGGAGCAGGCGCTGCTCGTCGGACAGGGGTTCGGAGGGGCAATCGGAGAGGTCAGAGCTGCTGTCCGTGTGGCTGAAACGTGAGCCGGGGGCTGGGGACCCGGCAGCGGAGGTCACGGCGAGGATCACGGCGGGAATCGGGGCGGCTGGGGCCGGGGTTCCCGCGGGGCGGGAGGGGGGTGCCCCGGAGCCGCGTTTGGCTTTTCGGCCTTTGGCAGCGGTTGGCAGCGACTCGACCCCGGGCGGAGGTGGCGGCGGCTTTCCAGCCCGGGGCAGCGGCTCGGCGGTGGCTGTACGCGTCGCCCTCCTGGGGACCGGAGCGGCCTTGGTGCCGCCCGCTGTCCGGGCCCCGGAGCCCGGCGGTGGCTTGTCCTTCGCACCCGGGGCGCCGCCGCTGCGCCGGGAGAGGCGACCGGGCGCGGCCAGGGAACCCGGCGAGGGCGGCGCCTTGCCCGCGAGGCTGGGCGAGCGCGGGGCGCCGGGTGCCGGGGCTCGGCCCAAGGGGGCCGCGGGGGCCGGGCTGGGCGGCCCCGGGCGGCCAGGCAGGTCCTTGAGGAAGGGTCTGGCTGGCGAGGGCGCGCGGTGCAGCCGCCTCCGCTCAGCCAGCGGGTGGAGATGATGGTGGCGGTGGTGCTGGCCGGGCGGCGGCGGCTTTGCGTCCAGGGCGCCGCCGCCCGCCGGGCCGTTCAGCGTCTCCATGACCGCAGCCCGGGCCGGGAGCCGCAGCCGCTCGGGCAGCAGAGGTTCCGGGTGGCGGCGGCGGCGGCGGCTCGCAGCCGGCCAGCGCTCCCGCTCATCACTGTCCTCCCCGCCCCACCCGCTCGGCGCCCCTCGCTCTCGCGCCTCCGCCGTCGCCCCGCACTACTGGCCCAGAGGAACTCGCGGGCTCGGCGCCGCCTCCGCCTCGAGCTCCCTTCGCCGAGGTCACCAGAGCTCCGCAGCGCGGAGGCGCCAGGCCGCTAGCATCCCTTGCGCGCAGCGCTTGGGCTCGCGGGGCGGCAGCAGCTCACTGGTACACCCGCACACGTCCGGCGGCGGCGCTGGCGGCGCGCTCCCGGTTCCCGCGTCCTGCGCCCCGCCCACTGCCAGCCTGGTCCCCGCAGCGCCCGCCCGCTCCGCCCCGCGCCCCTCCCGCCTGTCCCGGCGGAGAGAAACTGCACGCGCGCTCCCCGCCTCCCCAGCGCCCCACCGCAGGGTGCGCAGGTCCCGCCTCCAGCCAGCCGGCACAGGGGTGGCGTGGGGGGGAGGGCAGCAGGGCGGCTGGGAGAACTGGAGGGCGGTGCCTGCTCCCCTGGGACGCAGTCTGCTTACGGGTGTGTCCACCGCCCTGGGACCTGTCTAGTTTTTTCGGGGCCCTGAAATTGCCAGGAGTTGGGGGGAGAAGAGTACCAGAGGTGAAGTGAGGAGAGGAAGGCTGGGCACTGGGCACTTGGGTGAGGCTGGAGGACTGAAGACGAAGGTGAGCCCCCTGCGGTGTGTGCGGTGGGGCATCAGCTTTTCCTAGTTGACGGACATCCGATTCCCGCCTCCCAGAGCCCCTTAGTTCCCTCTCTCTGTGTCCTCTTAAAACAGCCACGGTCCCCACGCTCCTTTAAGGATTGCTGGTACCCGATGCAGCCAGCTATCGCGTCAAAACGGGCGAGGCGCTCCACAGTTGGCACTCCAGTGGCCTCCGGAGGTCAGGAAGGAGGAGCTGCCGTAGAAATAGGAGAAGCTACTCGCCAAGCTTAGGGTCAGAAAGGGAACGCACATTTATAGTTGCGGCTGGGAGCCAGGCACTATTAGACACTTCATAGGCATTGTTTTATTTAATCATCACAAGTCTGAGTTGGAATTACTGTCCTTGACGACGAGAACATCGGCACAGGGAGGTGAAGTCTCCTGCGGGAGGGGCGCTAGCAAGTCCATAGCCGAGCCAGGATTCATACTCCTCTGTAGAATTCTAAATCCTGCGGGTGTTACCTCAGAAAACCAGGACCTTGAGTACCGTTTGTAACACAGGAGAGCCTCAAGTGAGCCACTGACCTTTTGAGCCCAGTTCCCTTGCCTGTTAAATTAGAAAACACTGCTATCTGAAAATGGGTGGGGATCAAATCAGCAAATATGAGAAAATACTGTGTAAACTGGAAAGTGCTTTTCAAATACCACTGAGCACTATTTCTGAGGCATTGAATGTTGGGCAATACCCAAAGGTATAAGGACCAGCCTGTCTTCTAGACTTGGCTTGGTGGGGCGGCGAGAGGGCAGGCAATAATTACAAGTTGCTAGTCCTGCACTTACCTGGGTCGGGAGAGCGTGGAGTTTTCCCATAAGGAGGGCTTGACTTTGGAGGTGAGTGCCCAGGACTTGCCAGAGCAGGTGGAGCAGGGGCTGCAGTGGGAGGGCATGTGGGGTAGGGTCTAGAGGTGCTGGAGGGTGGGTGACATAAACACCCTGCTGTGGAATTTGGACGCTGCCCTTGCACTTGGGTGATTTTGAACATGACTGATCTTGGAAGATTTTGAACATGACTGATCTTATTTACTTAGGAAGATCCCATAGGGGACAGCAGTGATTAGAGGGAACCATGAGGGAGTGACTGTGGCAATAAATGGAGATGAGGGGATAGTGGTAGTAGGGGTAAAGAAAAGGGAACAGGCTGTGAGAATAAAAGGAACACAAACCCCAAACTGGTGATCTCAACCACAAATTGCCCTACTTACCCATCTCTTTCAAAATATGTAGAATAAAGTGATGTTTTAAAAATCTTGTAGGTCAGGAGTGCTACACTCCCAGAGGCCACCCTGCTTGCTTTCCCCTCAGATCTTGCTGGGGTTGAGATGCTGGCCGCATCCTGTGACTTCTAATCCAGGGCACTGAAACCTCATCTGAGCTGCTGCTGTGTCAGGTTTGTTGCGCGTCTTTTATCTGGTAATTCCTCTGGACGTGTGACAACACGCACAAATCTAATCTCCCCTGAATGTCCTATGATACAATACCTAGTAAGATCTCAGATACATGGCTTATTTGGGGAGAAAGGACCCTGGTCATTAAGTAGGGAAAGGCTTGAAAGGTGCTCGGCTATTCCCTAGAGGGCGCTCTCTCCTCCTCCGGGAACTGTCATTCATCGTAAAGTAGCAGCTGTCCGTCATGGGGGTCCTAGAACCTTCACCTAATACCTCCCGCAGAGTCCCAGAAGCGTTGAACTTCCCCTCCTCTTGTACGGTTACCACCAAAATATTCTTCATCTTTCTGAAGAATTATGTCCAGGACGCTTATCACAAGCTTGTCAGCTCCTCATATCATATATATCATGCAAAAAGGTTCCAGTAAGTTAGTCTTTCAAAAATATTAACCAGATGACCAAACCACTGGTATTCAGCTACCCCTTCCCTCAGGTAATAAATCAAACAGAATTTGTACTTTGAATTATTAACCTGGCAGTTGTTACTGTGGGTCCTTGGCAAGGAGGAGTTCAATACTGCTTGCTTTGTTTTTCGAATATTCAGTGAGTTGCAGGTATAAAGAGATATCTGGTTGCATAACATGTTTTAAAGTCACATGACTGAAAAAATTAGATCAAACTACCCAAAGGTGTTAGGGGGTTTACTACTAAAAGGAGCGTTAAAGTGCTTTGTCTGGAAAACAATAACAAAATCCAGAGCAGCTGTGCTTCTTTGGGTCTGTCTGCCTTCAGATCCCTGCCCTTCCTCTTCCCGGTACAGAGGAAACAATCCAGAAAAGTTGGCTTTCTAGGGTCCCCCCATGCCTCTCAGTTAAGAGTAATAGACACTCAGCGGGGGTGGGGCGGGGAGGGGAGGATAAGGGCACAAAATGGAATAGAAAAGAACACAAGGGACCATGGAGATGGATCACGGGTGAATTGGTGGTGGGCTACCCAAGGGGAATACAAAATGTAAAAGACATAAATAACAATAAAATTTTTTTAAAAATTAAAAAAAATAGTAATAGTGCTTCCTGCGGCTGTAAATATTTGGGTTACATCATCGTCCTCTGTTTGGCCCTCGACTCCTCCCCCACCTCTGGAACCTACTCTCTGCATTGTAACCCCTGTGTTCTCAATACTTACACCACGCTCCAGGGGGCTGATTTTCACATTCTTTTGCAGAGGCCCAAGTGCAAACCTAGGGACCTGCAGGTAGCAGTGGTATAATAGGTAAATTTGTATGATTCTTCACAACCTCCTTGTCAAAGAGCAGGTGTGTTATGGTGACAGGAGCTCAGACCTCTGCACCAAGTAAATCTGGGTTCAAATCCTTGCACTATGCGACCTTGGGGAGGGTATTATCCTCATTATTATTTAATACCAGTGGAGGAATCTTCAGTATGGCAAAATAGAAGTGGACCATGCTTGGGGTAAGAGTTAGAAATCTTATCTGTGTCTAAACAAAGAGATATGACTTTTTTTCCCTTTTGTTTCATTCATAGAAGAGAAAAATAGGACTTGCATGGGACTCACCCCCCTCACGGGCACATGAGCACAGAGCATGTATCTGTTTTCCAGTTTTTCCCCTTATTATAATACAAAGACACATTTCCAATATGAAATCATCCCTGGTTTGTCATGAGAAATCTCTTCTTGGAAAAGAGTGGAAAGAAGAACACATTTTTATTTGAAACACAGTGGGTGTATTTTTGTTGTTGTAGGAAAGTTGGTGTTAACAGGGTATGATCTGAAGGCAGGTGGCCTCTCTGAGGCTGAAGTATATGCCTCCAATTCTGGGGTGTTGGTGCCTTGGGCTCCTCTCCTAGCGTTGCCACCAAAATATACGGGGCTGAAGCGAGCTGGTCCTGCAAGAACACACTGACTCCTTGTGGTCACATGGGCAGTTGTTTGTGGTGGTGAGGATGGTGGCTCCAGAGGCTCTTAAACCTTGACTGCATTAAAATCATCTTGTGACTTTGTAAACAATGCAAATTCAAAGGCCTCCAGAGGTGGAATTACAGAGGTGTGGAGTAGAGCTCTGGAATCTGTATACTTAATAGATACTTTGATGCCAGTAAGCATCTGACTACACCCTGAAAACGCTGGTATTACTAACACAACTCCAAGTATCCTACCTCATCATCGGCATTTCCTCCTGTTTCTTCTGGAAACTCCTCCCTATGCTGTGTGCCATGTTCTGGAGGATGGAGATACAGCGATGGAGATACAGAGTTATTCAGTTGAATTACAACAGAAACAATGTCCCACTGAAGGCCTTCCTGGAGCCAGCTTCTGGCAGAAAAGAAAGTTCTCCCTTCTAGTCTTTGAGCTTAGAGGAAAGACAGATTAGCGGAGAAGGGAGTCCCTCTTACTCTTGATTCTACTTAGTAAAGATGGAAGCATTTTCTAGGAGCATTTTGGGTTTTGGGGGGGTATTTTTGTTGTTGCTGCGACAATCAAATTGGGGACCACCAGTAGAATTTAAGAGGGTATTCAGGGATGCTAGATGTCTTGGAAAATGCCCAGAGAATTGTCATGCATGCTGCAAGACTGCCAGACATCCTCCTAAAACATTCATGTTGTTAACAAATATCTCTTTATCGTTATCTGGGCCTAGATTTTGTTTGTCTTAGGCTTTTCTAGCTGGAATAATAAAATACATTGGTAATTTATAAACAACGGATTTATTTCTCAGAGTTCTGGAGGCTCAGAGTCCAACCTCAGGGTGTCAGCAGGCTTGTGCTCTGGGGAGAACCCCATCCTGGGTTACAGACTGCTATCACATGGCAGAGGGTTAGAGAGCCCTCTGGGGTCTCCTTTGTAAGGACACTAACCCTGTACGTGAGGGCTTCACCACCCTGAGCTGAGCACATCCCAAAGGCCCTACTCCTAATCCCATTTTACTAGACAGTAAGGATTTGACATGAATTGGCAGGGGGAGGGCACACTTCATCTACAGCTTTGTTTTACATATAAGCATAATACTTTGACGTATAAAGCTGTATTTTTAGGGTTGCTTTAATATAAAGTGGTTTTTTTTTTTTTAAGTAAATGTAGCTGCAGTAGAAACCAAGACGAATTTATTTGGTGACTTACAATGGGTTTTTCATCTTTTATCATTTTGTCATTGATGACAACACCAAAGTATTTGTCATCAGTATTTATACATTTGTACAGATGTATTAAAACATCTGTATTTATCTGAATTTTTAGCACTTGTCTCTACAGAATCTGAATGCTACATACTACATTATATATATTTTCTAGTATACTTGTACCTAAATTTTTCTGTTGAAATACATATTATTTTGTTATTGATTATTATTTCCTTTATATTGACTTTAGAGCACTAGATTGATGTCTTTAAAATTTGGGTAGTGGGGCCTCCCTGGTGGCGCAAGGGGTTAAGTCTCAGCACTATGAAGCGCTTGCCAGCCACTGAGGCACGAGTTCGGATCCCTGGCCACGGAGCTTCCCACATGGCGCAGCAGACCTCTCCTGTCTCACCCATTGCTCCCCTCAGCAGTGTATGTCAGTAGATCTGCGTGTTCTACTCCCCACTCTGTCTCTGGTGAATCCTCTCACAACCCCATACCTTGGCCTACACCCCAGCTTTCATGCTTAAATAAATAAATCTTCATAAATAAATAAATAAAATTTGGGTAGTAATACACATGCATTATGATTCTCATTTCACAAAAGTAAAGGGCATTTGTAAGCAAAGAAAGGTGGGTGACCATGCACAGCCATGCTTGAGAACCACTGTGCCTGCCTGCCAAGAAAGGCTGTAACTTGAGGATGCCCCTAGTAGTGGAGGTTGGGGTGGTCCCAACTAGGTGGTCCCTAATAGAGGTGGTTGTCCCCCACACGACAACATACATTAGAAGTGTCAGCTCCAGGGGAATGGAAGTAAGTGTTGGTGAGTTTTTAAAACTTCATTTCCAATTCAATGAGGTGTCTTTTAGTTTTGGTTATAGCTCCTTTTGCTATGCAGAAATTTTTTTATTTTCCATCACTCCATTTGTTTATATTTTCCTTGCTGCTAGAAATGAATCGACAAAAATATTCCTGAAGCACATGTCATACGTTGCCCAGGTTTTCTTCTATATATTTTATGGTTTCAGGTCTTATGTCCAAATCTTTCATCCATTTTGAACTGATCTTTGTGTATGGAGTTAGATTTGGTCTAGTTTCATTCTTTCACATGTGGCTGTCCAGTTTCCCAGCACCACTATCTGAAGAGGCTTTCCTTGCTCCAGTGTTTATTCTTGTTTCCTTTGTCATAGATTAACTGTCTGTATAGGTGTGTGTTTATGACTAGGTTCTCTATACTATTCCAATGATATGTGGGCCTGTTTTTGTTCCAGTACAATATCGTTTTAATTATTATGGCTTTGTAATATAGTTTGAGATCTGGAAGTGTGATACCTCCAGTCTTCCCCATTCTGTAAGGATTGCTATGGAGATTCATGGGTTTTTTGGTGCTTCCATATGAATTGTTCCATTTTTGGAATTTTGATAGGGATTGTGTTGAATCTGTATATTGCTTTGTGTAGGGTGGCCATTTTGACAAAGAGCAGGAAATATCTTTCCATTTCTTTGTGTCTTTTCTATTTCTTTTAACAGTATCCTATAGTTTTCATTATGTAGTTCCTTCAGCTTCTTTATTAGGTTTACTTCTAAGTATTTAATTTTTTGAGGTGTAACTGTCAATAGAATCTTTTATTTAATTTCTTCCTCTTCTAATTCATTTTTTGCATAAATGAAGGTGATTGATTTTTGTGCATTGATTTTATATCCTGCCATTTTGCTGAACTGATTGTTTCAATTAGTATTTCATTTCAGTCTTTAGAGTTCTCTATGTATGTTATCATGTCATCTACAAATAATGACAGCTTTACTCCTTCTTTGCTAATTAGGATTCTTTTTATATCCTTCTCTCGTCTAATTGTGCTAGCAAAGACTTCCAGTACTATGTTGAATAATAGCAGTGAGCATATATCTATACTTGTTTTATGCCAGATCTTAGTGGAAATCTTTCAGTTTTTCACCACTGAGAATGATGTTAGCTATAAGTTTGTCATATGTGACCTTTATTATGTTGAGATATGTTGCCTTCACCCGTAGTTTTTCAAGGGTTTTTATCATAAATGGATGTGGCGTTTTATCAAATTCTTTCTCAGCATCTATTGATACGGTCATGTGGTTTTTTATTTTTATTGATATAGTGAACAACATTGATTAATTTTCATATGTTCCACTATCCTTATATCCCTGGAATAAATCTCACTTGGTTGTGGTGTACAATTATTTTAATGCACACCATACACATGACAAGGGGCTGATATCAAAGATTTACAAAGAACCCACACCTTTACAAAAAACAAAAACAAGTGACCAAAATTAAAAACAGGCAGAAGAACTAAACAGGAACTTCTCCAAAGAAGATATACAAGTGGGGGAGGGGGGAGGGGAGGATAAGGGCACAAAATGCAAGAGAGGAGAATACAGGGGACCATGGAGATGGATCACGGGTGAATTGGTGGTGGGCTGCCCAAGGGGAATACAAAATGTAAAAGACACAAATAACAATAAAAAAAATGGAAAAAAAAAAAAGAAGATATACAAATGGCCAATAGGCACTTGAAAAAAATGTTCATCATCCCTTATAATCAGGGAAATGCAAATCAAAACCACAATGAGATACCACTTCACACCTGTGGGAATGGTCCATATCAAAAGAACCAGAAACAATAAATGTTGGTGGAGATGTGGAGAAAAAGGAACCCTGCTGCTCTGTTGATGGGAATGTAAATTGGTGCAGACACTATGGAAAATAATACGGAGTAAAAAAAAAAAAAATAGAAATTCCATGTGATCCACTGATTCCACTTGCCTTATGGTACCTGATGGAGAGAATCCTAATGTTATCACAAGCAAAAGAATAATATAAATTTTTTTTAAAATAAGAAAAGAAGAGAAATAAGTTTGAAACTTCCTTTCATTAAAGGAGGTAGCCAAGCTTGTCACATGTTTGCTAAACTTAGTTAAAATTTCAGGCTCCCTTTCCTTTTACAACATAACACCTAAAATGTTTTAAATTATATCTTAAAAGTTGTTTTGGGTTTCTAAGCTTGATGCACGTGTGAAATATGTTGTTAAGAGAGAGAACTAATAAAAAGTCTCTACCTAGTCAGCAGGACGTGTACTTCAAAATACCTAAGGAAATTAGTGGGTTATGTTATTATTTTGTTTAACACATTACAGTTTACTATGCAACTTCTGATATGTACAGCATGTGTTCGTTTCTACTATAATTCACCAGCATTATTTTTCTACCTACAGAGTTGCTACCCTTCAAAACAGAAATGGAGATCTGAAATTGTAGATGCCAAAACCATCTCTTCTGCAGACACTGACTTTCCTGCCCAATTTTAATACTCATCTTTACAAACAAAATAAAAGTTGGTTTACACAGATAGCAAAAATAGAACAATGGCCTTATAAATGGTTCCATAACAGATAAGACTTATGAATGTTTCTCATGAATTTAGGAGATAAACTATTTCATAAAAGCATGCAGGTTACTATGTTTTGATTATTATTCCTATGTAAAATTACTATCAGGCAAATTTTACCAAAGAAGATACAGAGCAATATGGGTTCTATGTTGGGTCACAGGATTTGTTTAGTTACCTTGGAAAAAAAAATTGTCTTCCTGGTCCTTCAAGGGCTCATCTATAAAATTAGAGAATTGAGAGGGGAAGGTAGAGGGAAGTGGGTAAATTAGGTAAGGGGGTCAATTATATGGTATAGAGTGAAAACTAGATTTTTGGTCGTGATCATAATATAATATATACAAATGATAATGCTGTATACCTGAAACATATATAATGTTTTAAATTAACATTGTTTCAATGAAAATATTTTTAAGAAAAAGACAAAACATTGAGAAAAATTTTAATCAAAAAATTAGAGAATTGAACCTAAGGAAGCTTTAAATGTTCTTCAGAGCCTAAAGAATCTAAGGCATTCCACCTATGAGAATAATAAAAAACAAAAGACTAGAAAGAACATACTTTTTTTTTTTTTTCAACGGCAGAAGGACAGACTTTATTGAGTCCGCAAGCCCTAGTTCTCTTTCTCCTGCACAGTCTTGGTTCCCCGGAGACGCCCAGTCCGGCGGGCAGCGATAAGACCCACTTTGCGGCCAGCAGGGGCATCTCTGCGGATGGTTGAGGGTTTGCCAATGTGCTGGTGGTTGCCACCTCCGAAGGGATGCTCCACGGGGTTCATGGCCACACCCCGCACTCGTGGCCAACAGTTCCTCTTCGCCTTATACTTGTGATAGGCGCGTCCAGCCTTCAGTATTGGCTTGTCAATGCGGCCACCACCAGCCACCACCCCAACCACAGCTCTGTTGACAGAGGAGATGACCTTCTTGGAGCCGGAGGGCAGCTTCACCCGGGTCTTCTTGGTCTCGGGGTTGTTCGAGATGACAGTGGCGTAGTTGCCGGAGGCGCGAGCCAGTTTGCCACGGTCACCGGGCTTCTCCTCCAGGCAACACACGATGGTGCCCTCTGGCATGGTGCCCACCGGGAGCACATTGCCGATGTTGAGCTGGGCTTTCTTCCCGCAGTACACGAACTGGCCAGTGTGGATGCCCTCGGCGGCGATGAACAGCTCCGTCCGCTTCTTAAACCGGTACGGGTCCCGGAACACGACCTTGGCGAGGGGCGCGCTGCGGCCCGGGTCGTGGATGATGTCCTTCACGATGCCTTTGATGTATCCGTGGCGCTCGGCAAAGTCCACGGCGCGGAGGCGCGCGGCGCCCTTGCGGTGCTTCACATGCACGCGGAACACGGAGCCGGCGCCCTTCCTCTGCCCACGGATCACGCGGCCCACGCGGCCAATTTACAATTTTCCAATTTTCACCCCTATATTCACAGCAGCATTATTCACAGTGGCCAAGAGGGAAACACGCTAACTGCCCATCAGCTGATGGCTGGATGAAGAAGACCTGGTATATATATTCAATGGAATACTACTCTGCTATTCACAAGGTTTGCCTTTTTCTACAAAATGGATGGAAATGGAGGTGATTGTGCTACATGAAATAAGTGAAAGAAAAATAAAAGACAATTACCACGTGGTTTCTCTCAAATGTGGAGTAAGAGATATGGAATATAAATAAACAAAGACAATGAACTGGCAAATCACAACAAACTCTGATTCTGTAAAAAATATAGTGGTTGCCAGCAGGGGAGAGGAATTGGAGGAGAGGGGAATTGGAGGGGAGGAGAAGGCCGAGGGTGTCAATCTGAGAGTGAGAATGGTACTAGAACATTGGTGGTGGATACATGAGGCTTAAACACATACAGAGGTGTGAAGCTATACTCCCGAAACTTACATAGTCATCATAAATTAATGGTAAATTAATAAATTTTAATTGGGAAAAAAAAAGATTTGGAGGTGAATTTGTAAATGCTTTTTTAACTACCAAATGGGATTATCCATAGTAAATTATAGGTTCTCTCTGTTCATTTTCAGACAATATAAACTTGTTTTAATAAATGAATAGTATAATAAAGAAGGCTAATATGCTGGAATAAAACATGACAAAGGTTAGTTACATATATTTCTGATTACCCTATTGGGACAAAATATTGAGAATTAATCATGTGTTTAAGTGGTTCTGGTATTACTATTTAGAATAAGTCCATTTCAAAGTTGCCTCTTTAAATATTTCTCACAGGATCGAAGAATTTGACAACAGGAAGAGGCCTTAGAAAGAGCATTTGTAGACCTCTGCTTTGTCAACTCTACTTGGGAAATGCCATGGCTGGTGTCCACGGCTTGTTATTCTGATGCAGCCCTCCCTTCTATAATTAGGGTGGCCATATATGTTACCATCCAGACCACAGAATATTCGAGAATGAAAGGAGACACTATTAATTACAAGACAACACGCATGAACTGGACCGTGGCAGGCAGCTCCAGCTCTCAGGTCACCCTATGATTAATGTACATTCCTCAAGGTAACAATGTCTCCAAATTGACTTAGACTCACTTTTATATCCACCTACACTGAGAAGACAAGCACTGTTTATTTTGTTTGACTCTTTCAAATATCATTTCGAGAGAAGACTGCTAAATAATCCCACTGCCTGTTCCTCCACTCACTCATTTATACATGTATTCATTCATTTCAAGATTACTGAACTCCTAAAATGTTAGGTAATACATGGATATTGGGAAAAGAAGGAGTTAAAAATGGCGTCTGCCTTTATAGGGCTAATAATATCATACCGGCAATATTATGAGAAAGAAAACGCTGCCCCTGACACCTGGAGCTGGCCGCCACTCTCACTGTCACCTAGCCCTCCTCGTCCCTCAGAGCTGGCCTCCACTGTCACCCAGGCCTCCATGTCCCTAGGAGCTGGCCTGCTTCTCAAAGCCAGGCCTGATGTTCTCCAGTTAAACATAAACAACATCACAGAACCTCCGCATCAGACAGGGCCTCTCTGGAACCATGACAAATCAAGACAAAAACAAGATCACTCCACAGTCTTATCTGAACACAGACAAAACATGAGCATTTCTAAACCACTGACATTTGAGTTATTAAGATACCCCATCACAGAATTACTCCCACCCCCTGACAGGATCCAATCCATAGCAAAGTCCCAATTTATTGACTCCCTAAATTACCTAACACAAGTCCAAATCGGAGTCCTTTCTAACTGCCTCTCACTGAGGGCGCCCCATGGTGCCTTTCTCCCTCAGTGCCAGGTGCAATTAACCTAACTCACCCAAGCGCAGGGGGTATCCTCCTGGTGTGCTCTGGATGGAGGCCTTTAATAATTATGACTGCTAGCTTAAGGCAGGGAATCACAATGAAACCGAAAATAACATACATTCTCTGTTTTATAAATATATGAGTTTATAAATATATGAGTAAACCTTTTTGTGTTTTAACAGCCCTTGTTTTCCCTTGAAAAAGACCACATAAATATTGAAAAAACATCATTATACTTAAGGACTTAGAGTGACTGAGCAATTAACCTTAATAGCTGCGCAAATCAAAGTCCACTTTGTAGATGGCTGAACAGAAAGTCTTGGCTCCATGAAATTCTTTTGTTCTCTAGCGAAGCCAGTATTTTATTTTTTGTGCAACTTAATGCCATTTTATAATCTAGGGTACAGCGCTCAGTGATTCCATGAACTCCCACGTCCTCTCTGCCACACAACTAAATTTGTGTTTGTTTCTATTTTCTCTGTAGGAAGTTTCTCATATATAATCTGGGAGCTATTAATGTGAGTTTAGAATTTTATCAAGTAATGCAAAATGAAATTATCATAGAATTATTGAAAGAGGAGATAACAAAAATAAAGTCATGACTTGTTCAATATTTCAAAGCAATGAAAGACAGTATTTGAAGTGTTTTCAAATATAAAAAGATAAGTGAAATAAGATGGAATGGGCTGAGGCCAAAACCACAATTACCATTTCTCAAGGATGCATAGAGAAGATTCCTGTCTGGGCAAAGCATTCTCTTTCAACTCTATAGTGATATTACTTTATTGTCAAGTGTGGAACCACAGAGCAGCATTGAAACCTAGGTAATGTATCTTTACCTGATATATTACTAATACAGCTCACCAATGAAGCAAGTTTATGTCAAGAAGGAACATAGCGATGAATTTACGGAGGTGGAGAGTAGCAAAAGCTACTAAAAAATCTTTTGTTGTCATTTCCAGTGGAAATAACTGACTAAACAGGGAGGTAACACAAATAAGAACTAATATGATAACGTTCTTTCACCAGATGTGTTTTTTGAACAGGCCGCCTTCCCTCTGTATTCAAAGCTAGTTCTGGTCAAAGCAGATTTACTGATTTGAAAGGAGAGTGTGGCCTTTCAGTGCTGCTGGCACCCTTGCTTCCTCAGGCACAGAAGTAAGACACTTATCTTATTTACTCTGAGTCCTGCTGAACTCCATTCATCAGGGATCCACCAGCATGGAGCATGGAAAGGTGATTGCAGCCATGTAAATGAAGGGTGCAGGGCTACTGCTAGTGAAGATGGACATATGAAGACATGGTCATTGCTTCATAATACCAGCTTCTCTGTGTCCATGCTCACCAAACAGCTTTCTGACAATGATTTAACTTCTATAAATCTGCTTCCAGGCAAAGAATGTGCTTGATAGTTTCATTCTCATTGAAAAACAATAAACAGGTATTCTGGATCTCCTTGGTGGCACCACAGGTTAAGTCTCAGCTAGTGTGAAGCTATTGGCAGCCTCCCTCCCCCCTCCCCACACTTCTGGCCTACACCCCAGTTCTTGTATACATAAACAAATAAATCTTTAAAAAAACCCACAGGTATTCTAGTTTCCAAATTAAAAAAAACAACAACACAAGAACAAAAACATACTGAGGAAAGTTATTAGGTCTGGCAAGGTTTTATGGCAGAAATAGCTAAGCCTTGTCAAATGGAATAATGATTATTCTCTTAGTTTTACAGATAAAGAAACCAAGGCACAAGGAAAAGAAGTCATTCACCAAACAAAACACCTTTCATTGGCAGGGTCAGCAAGCCAGGGTCAGCTGCCCTCCCCATCTTTTCCTAGGGGTGAAACAGAGCCCACCTCACAAGAAGGAAATGTTAGGGAGGCAAGTGGGAGGGAAAAACAAAAGATCCTCAGGTAGGTGACACCCACAGATATCTTGCTTCATCACAGGAAAATTTTTTAAGATTTATTTATTTATGCATACAAGACTGGGGTGTAGGCCAGAGGTGGGGGTAAGAGGATTCACCAGAGACAGAGTGGGGAGCAGAATGGGCAGATCTACTGAAATACACTGCTGAGGGGAGCAGTGGGGAGACAGGAGAGGTCTGCTGAGCTGTGTGGTTCAGCTCCATGACCGGGGATCTAACTGGTGCTGCAGTGGCTGCCAATAGCTTCATAGTGCTGAGACTTAACCCCTTGAGCCACCAGGGAGGCCTGTCACAGGAAATTTAATGTTAAATGTCTGCTCTCTGTGTTCAAAGAGCCAGAAGCAGTTAAATGGCTCCACTGGTGAACAGGTGGTGGGTAACTTATGGGGAATACATAATAATGTAAAAGATACGAATAACAGAAGCAGTTCTAGGATTGCCATTTGTAAGGGAGATGATGGTTGAAGGAAGACTTTATATTTATTAGAAATTGGAGGTGTTTGGGAGTGCATGAAGTCTGGATAGGGAGATGAGTTCCCCTCAATTTAATTCTATGTAAGTTAAAATCTGGAAGGATGGGAAAGCAGTTTTTTTCAATTTCAATTAAAAATTTGAATAGCTCTTTTAAGCAACACAATTCCCATGTGGTGCTCCAAGGAGACATGACCCTTAAGCTCCTAAAATAACTGCTTGTCTTTAGATCTAGAAATTTAAATGTGGTTCTGAGAGAGTGTTATTTGAGAAGACCAAAGGAGGAAGAAATTGGACTCTTTGAGCCTTCAGAAAACAGAAACTATTAAGGAACAGGAGAAACTACTTGTGATTTTCTGGTTTCCATTTACCTGTTTCCCTTTGTGCTATATGATGGGGGAAAAAAACAGCAGATAAGTACTTGACTACCAAGAATGCTCTTGGGTTGTACTTACATACTATAGGGTGAATATGATGCATGATTTTGATCTATAACTTCAGAAACTATGAGTCTCTAAGTATCAGATATTCATTTTTGTACAATGTTATAGTGTCAAAGAAAGCTCTTGGTAATAATAATAATAGCATCATAGATGCAAAAATTACATCATCAGAGTGCATGGTGTTAGTGATGATTTTGCTTTGTGTGTGTGTGGGCTTGATGGAGTTTGTTAGCTCACAAGCTTAGACATTTTCAGCTCCTTGTTTTCCATGGCAGTGTCCACATGAGTGATTAAGAGACAGTTGCCACAACCCCATTCTTTCTCTGTTTATCTGTTTGGAGGATATAGAGGTTTCATGGAAGCTGTGTTCCAGTTGGGGGTTGATCTAAGGAGTAAGAAAGAAATCTAAGGCTAAGAGCACGCCCCCAAAATCTGATAGGGAGATGCCCAGGAGAAGAGTAACCCCTTCTGACACTTTCCTGCTGCTTTAAGTTAGTTCTGGGGTCTGGAAGGCTCATCTTATTTCTCCTCTTCCATTTCTCCAAAGACTTTAGACAACACATTCAGAGAATATGTTCCCACTGAGCATCTACTCTTTGTCAGGCGTAGCCATCACACAGGATCTTCATAGTGTTCCATCCTACCCTTCGTGGCCTATACCAGCCCTTCTGCTCTGCCTGGCATACCAGCCAGACCCCAGGCAATGTCTGACTCTGACCCCCACCACTGCATGGCTAGCCAGCTTCAGGGTACAGCTCAGGGAGGAGAATGCCTAACCAGAGCTTGTGCATCTGAACATATTTCCACAGTACCCTGCAAAACAAAGCCAAATGTACAAACTTCAGGATATGTCAGAGATTCTCTGCCAGTTGCTGAGAAATTTCTTGAGTAATGGAGAAATGTGTTCATTCATTCATTACTTTTGTTGTGCAAAAATATAAGTACTTCTCCAAATATGTAAACATGAGTGCTTGCTTTTTTAAATTTTTAAAAAATATTAATTTATTTATGCATACAAGAGCTGGGGTATAGGCCAGAGGTGTGGGGCAGGAGTAAGAGGATTCACCAGAGATAGAGTGGGGAGCAGAAGAGGCAGACTGACTGAAATACACTGCTGAGGGGAGCAGTGGGTGAGACAGGGGAGGTTTGCTGCGCCATGTGGGAATCTCCCTGGCCAGGGATTGAACTCATACTGCAGTCACTGCGGATAGCTTCATAATGCTGAGAATTAACCCGGGAGGCCCATTGCTTTTTTTAATTTTTAAAAGTAAAGTCAGACTACACTGCAAATCTCAAATGAGTGGGAAATGGAAAAAAAAACACATATGTGTTTTACACAATGTTAATTAAAATTTTGTTGGCTTTTAGACTGCTTATGAATAGAATGAAATGTAAATATCTTGACACTAGTAAATTTTGGTCAGGAATTAATTAGAAGGCTAGCTTAAATTTATAGATTTCTTTTTCTGATTTAAGAAGCCAGTCTTTTATATAATGATGATTAGATTTATGTATAATAATGATTAGATTCTTTGAAACTTGAGAAAACAGAAACTATTAAGGAACAGGAGAAACTACCTGTGATTTTCTGGTTTCTATTTGCCTGTTTACCTTTGAGCTATATGATCAGGAAAAAACAGCAGATATCTACCAGCCTACCAAGAATGTTCTTGGATTGTACTTACGCACTATAGGCACCTTACGCTCTTTGCTGATATAAGACTTGGGACACTCAGTTTTAGCTTTGCCTCTGGTAGGCAAAAAGTAGCCTCATCCATCCCTCTCTGAGACCAGACTGACCTCAGCTGAGACCTTATTGGACCTCATTTGATCTCACTTATTAGCAGAGTGAATCTGGGTGAGTGCAGCTTAACTTCTCTCCCAGTGGTATCCCTTTTCCACCACCAAGACAGTAATAGTAATAAAATGCCCAAGAGTTGTTATAAGAATTAAATGAGATAGTGTATATATTACCTTTTGCACATTCAGAACACAGAGAAAATTTCCAGTTAATTAGCTGTGTGATCTTTGGGCAAGTTACTTATCTCCAATTCTGAATTCTCTTTCCAAACCTCTCTCTTTCCAGCTTACATAGATTATACCGAATTGCAATTAGCACATCAAGCACCAGCCAATTCGTGCCAGCTCCTGTTCTCTTTGCAATTATGCTGTTAAAATGTAAATGGCACTCCGAGTCCCAGAGTGACACCAGTGCTCTCTACTAAGAACACAGTGGCTAATTTTATCGACACACCTCCTTTCCTTAGCAAACCTTTGTTCACTGAGAACACAAATATACACTTCCAACCAGCCCCCAATGAACTCCCAAGACTGACAAAATATAGTTTGAGTTCTCAAAGTTTTCCTTTGGGTCAGGAATAGGGCCAGAACCGACCCACAGCACACCAGCTCTTAAGAGCTGCTCTTAAGCAGCAGGCACCTACCTGCTCTTAAGAGATGTGTGCTGTATGCAGGTAAGGCAGGGGTGGACTTGCGGTGAGCTGGGACAGTCACTTGGGGTGTTTGTGTGTGTGTATGTGCGCATATGCACAGTTGTGTGTGTCCAACAGAAATCTGTACAGCCAGGAAGATTTGATTAAGTAGGATCTGCTGGCTGACTCCATTTCCCTCCCAGACATCTGACTCAGCCCTCCTTAAGGCTCTGTCATTCAGCAGACACTCTTCGCCAAACACAGAGAAAGCAAAGGTGACTAATCATTGCTTTGGCCCTCGGTCTTGTTAAAGAGCCAACATATTAACAAGGGTAACATAATATGCTACATCAGGGATCCCCCAGAAACAAAGGAAAGAGTAAGCAAATCGACCCTGGGGAAGATAGGAGGGGGTTGGTGAGACATGGTCTAGAAAAAGGTAACTATTTTTGTCTTTTTCCAAGTTGTGATCCCCCAATTATGAAGACTTTTCCCTACTCTTCATTCTAAAGAAAGCTACTAGCTCTTGCCATCTGTCAAGTTTGAGGCTGCCTGTTTAGGGATATGACATTAACCAAGTTAAGTGCGTCAGGGGGACATCAGCATGGCTCAGAACAGCAAGCAAGTCAGAGTTTTGCTAACTGGCCTGGGAACGTTCCCTGCAAGAAGTTCTCAGCAGGGTCCACTCATCCATTAACCTCCTGAGTGGAGAAGCGAAGGTCAGCCACCAACTCATGTGATCCTAGGCCAGGTGATACAAAACTGGTCATGTTCCATAAACAAAGCCCCACAGTCTACAGTGTAAGCTGTATATTACTGGGTCACTGTCTGAGCCCCAGACAGCAGGATAATGTATTCATTGGCATGAGGCCATGTTGTTGAACCATGAATAACAGGAAAAAGTGGCTTATGGATAGTTTTTTTTTTTTTTCTGTTTCTAAACAATCCAACCCAAAGGCAGTCCATAAACTTATCCTACGACCACCTTGATGAGTATCGGCATCCTCAGTACTGTAGATCTTAAATTTCTTGCATATCAGCATCACCTGGAGCTCTATTACTATTGATAGACCCAGCCCCTGAGTTTCCTACTCAGCAGGGCAGGGGAGGGACTTGAGAATTTGCATGTCTAGCAATGTTACAAAGATTTTTCCTTCAAAGAGGAGGTACCATGTTTCCTGTCCCATTTAATGATGGCTGGAAGGCAGGCGGGCAAGAAAGGAAACAAGAAAGGGCTTTCTCTTGTCCCTGTGGCCTGCCTTGCACCCTGGTGCTACTGTAAGGAGAATTGGAGGAGGGAGATGAAGAGATACATGAAAGAGACACCCGGGGAGGCTGACAATGGCAGCCATTACCTTGATTTGGACTTCGATTTTGCTCTTTTTGTCCCAGCGCTCTGGAAACTGCTTCAGAACCCCTTTTCTATGGTTCCTTGCAGAAGGTGCCTCAGACTTGTGGCAAGTTTAGGGGCCTCAGTGGCCTTCCTTTGGGCTGACCATGTTTGGTTGGGCATTTGCCCATTCCATCAGGGGATGGGTAGTTTTGGGTGTTTAATTTGGAATATTCTTTCTTCTCTTTCTTTGCACAATAATTCTATTAGAGCTCTTTCACACTAAGAATCTGCTTTGCCTTTGCACATGAATGGCTGGATCTCTTTAGAGTATGCAAGTTTGGGGGTCCTGGGTACCCCTCAGCTACATGCTGACAGCAAGTGCCCAGGTGAGACAACATTTTAGCCTCCACTGCCTGAGAGCATGACTGATTACCCTTGCTGGAAGAAGCCCTCTAGACAATTTACTTACAAGATCTAACATGATCTTGTATGCAAAGGAAAAGTTCTGCAGTAGAACAATGTAATTTACTCTTGTAGAAACATTTTACAGGACAAGAAAAAGGTTATTAGATGGTCATTGCTAGATCAGATAAGAGAAAAGGATGTTTGATGAAAAATCACCTTTGTCCAGCTTGACTGTGTGGGTGGTTGACAGTTTTCCCAGAACTAGTCTTAATTCCATTAAAGTTTATCACTAAATTGTTTGTGGGTTGTTGTTTTTTTAAATCATGAATTTCTCCTAGAAGAAGTTTGGGTAGTTTATCACCCAAAACCAGGTTCCTTCCCAGACTGGGTTTGGGACATCTATTCATTTACAAGTCACTCAAGTTAACAAATAAAATGTTGTTTCACTGAAGATTCGCTGGGTACTTCCTTAGGCCTTTAAGAAAGGAAATGACATCGAATCACAATGTACTAGAAAATCAGAGTGCTTCTGTCTTCTCAATCACGGAGCTCCTTGTTCTCTCTGTTCTGTTCTATCTTGGTTCTCTTGTGCTTTTCTTCTCAGTACCTGTGTTCCAGAAATTTCTGGGGGAGAAAATCTGAGGCATCTGGCTCAGTGGGGTGTGGGAGGGTGGGGGATGCTGTCAGCTCCAGGGCCAGGGCCAGCCCAGTGTCCTTCAGTCCTATGCAAAGTGAACTTGCATTTTCTGACTCATCACTTTGTCGATCAGCGGGTGGCTGGGTACAGCACCTAGCTGGACACTCAGTAAAGATTAGGGTTTTTTTTTAAGATTTTTAATTTATTTATTTAAAAAAATATTTATTTATTTATGCATACAAGCTGGGGTACAGGACAGAGGCGAGGGGCGGCAAGATAGGTTCACCAGAGATAGAGTGGGGAGCAGAACAGGCAGATCGATGGAAATACACTGCTGAAAATCTTGAAAGACACATCCCTCAAAGAAAAGGAAGTAAAAGACAATATAAACAGATGGGATTATATCAAAATAAAAAGCTTCTGTACAGCAAAAGAGACATTAACCAAAACTAACAGACACCCTACCAACTGGGAAAAGATCTTTGCACACAATACATCTGATAAAGGACTGATAACAAAAATTTACAAAGAACTCACACAACTCAACAA